>PVIJ01010387.1:0-60558 GCA_004024925.1 Scalopus aquaticus
TAGCTCCCCCTAGGCCACAGCCACTCAAAGTGAAGTGACCCCACAACGGTTATTCCCGTCCTTTCTCCATGACAAATTCCAGAGGCTTCTCAGGACCCAAGAAAGGAAGTGAGAGTGGCCCTCCCTGGTCCAGTTCTACCCACTGGTGATTAATCAGAGCCACCCCCAGGCAGCTCCCCATCTGCAGGACAAAGTCCAGACACCTGAGCCTTGTGTACTGTCTCCTGGAGAACAGGCCCCTAACCGCTGCCTTGATGTCACTCCCTCTTTCATTTTCTTTCTTTCCAGGTGGATCAACTGAAATCCGCTGCTGAGGGGAGCAGCGGGGAGACAGGAGAGGTCTGCTGCACCATGTGGGAAGCTCCCTGGCTGGGGGTCGAACTCGTGCTGCAGTGGCCGCGGACAGCTTCACAGTGCCGAGACTTAACCCCTTGTACCACCAGGGAGGCCCCCCTCTTTCACTTTCCCCCAGTCAGACAAAAATCTTTGCAGTCCCTCCAAACAAACCATGTTTTCTCAACTTTTCCTTTCTTCTATCCCTGGTTAATGCAACTCACATTCAGATCAAGGCTGAGCCATCTCCTCCTCCAGGAAGCCTTCCTGGTCTCCCAGGCCAAGACTGGGCTATCCCTCCTCTGGTGTCTCCTAGACCCTCAGCTCTGCCCACTCTGTCCCAGCCCTGCCCACTCTGAGTTGTCACTTTCGAGAGATGGGTCCATGTCACCCCTAGGCTCTAAGTTCCAAGGAGGCAGGACCCAGGACCATACAACTCAAAGTTGTAGTGAGACCGAAACAGCCTCATCTGTAAGATGGAGCTAATAATACTGTCCACTTTCTAGGGATTGGGGAAATGATGTATTAATTTTAGTGCCATCTCTGATAAATATCACCTTTTGGAATGTGGCTGCTTTCTTAGCCATCTTAATGGGTTCTTGGGTACAGCTGGCCCCTCCTCCAGGACACCCTCCTTCTTTCGTGTTTCTGGAAATTGTACTCCACAATCTCCTCTAACCCCCAGCCATGGGATGTTTTTTTGTTGATAATTGGCTCACACTTTCTCTGTGGCTTATTCATTCACGCCTAAATGTGGTCACAGATACCCTTCAAACCAATCAACTTTGTTTTGCCAAGTAGTGTTTAAATCTTTGACTTTAAGATTTAAGCCTCAGGATTTGATATAATCATTAGGATGAGAGTGGAACAATAGAATCAAAACAGCAGTGTTGTAAGTAAGATAGAGGGTTGTTTCTCCTTTCATGTAAAAGGAATCCAGAGGTATTTAAGGTAGGGTTGGTTGAACGGCTTCATGAAGTCTCCAGACACCAGTTTTTCAGGGGTGTGTTAGTAAATTGGCTCTTTGAAAAACAAATCTCTGATTTGTAGTGTTTTCCAATGCCTGTGGTGTAAATACCACTAGTGTAGTTGAAATCAAGACACTGATGTATCATCATTCAACATGGAGTTGGGCAGAGATCTACATGAGCTCTTGTGAACTGTTATGAGATGGGCCAGCACATCTGTGGCTGACCATTCTGTGCTCCACATGTTCCATTCACCTCATGATCCAACATGGTTGCTGGTTTCCAGCTATCACATCTTCATTCCTGCTCCCTCCCTTTCACGACATGTTCTGCAAATCACATAGAACACGACTTCTCCTATCTCACTGGCAATGTAGGGATCTCCCACCCCCCAGAACACTGTGTGACCAGTTAAAAGTCAAGGACTCTGTTACTATAGAGAGAATAAAGAATATAGTCTGGGACCCCGAGGGCAATTTGTATCACAGCTACTTACCAGATTGGGCTACTCTGCTGCGGTGAGATGGGGTTAGGGCAGGGGTCTCAGGATAATGACCCTGTTTTTCTGCAAATGGTGGAATAAATTGGGGTCAGGTTATTTAACTCCAACTGAAAAATGGGTTTGTGACTCAAAGACTCAACAGACCCTTTGAGTTTTCCTGGTGCTATGGATTTAGCCTCTTATTCATTCCTTCGGTCAACAAAGATTTATTGAGCAAATACTCTGTGACAGAATACAGGTCTTACTGTCACGGAGCTGGTAGTCTAATAGATGAAATAAGTATTCGACGATCACACCATAAACACTTAATGATGCGATGTGATATGTGTTAGAAAGCAGAACAGCGCAATGAGAGAGAACCACCAGGACACTGACAATAACTGGATGGTCAGGTCTGTGGAAATTTATTTTAGACAGGGAGGAACACAGTCACACTGATTCTTGGTTGTATTTGGCAGCACTGGCAGAAGACAACTGGGCGCTGTCTGGTGGCTGAGGCAGAGGATGGAGAGTTTTCCAGAACCAGTCAGATGTGGATCTGCGGAAACCTGCTCCCATCCTGTCTTCGGGAAATGACTAACATCTCCTCTGACGGGGCGGCAAGTGCGAGGAAGGGGTAGAGCAGGGCCCCTCAGGTGGGAAAGCAGCTGGCTAGACACCAGGGTGTCCTCAGCAAACTTGGGCCCCAGAATGGGCCATAGAGTCAATTACCTCTACATAGGGGAGCTGGACATTCATTGTTTTTAACAGGAGTTAAGGGGGGTGCTGTCATTTCAGAACGCAGAGGCTAAGTCGGGCTATTCCCTTAAACAGGGGTGTCGTGGAACTTGGAGGCTGTGGGATGGTGTCTTTCTCCACGCAGATGGAGAAGCATGAGGTGTCACTGGCAGAGAGGGACAGAGACAGAGAACTGTGAACCCCACGTGCCCAGGGAGTAGGATTACAGGGGACGAGGGGTGGGAGGCTGGTAGAGGCAGCAAGCACCCAGCCTGGGTTTGTCAGGTCTCCTGACCTCTGTCATGGCCCCCCACCAAATCCTGCAGCTCCCAGAGGACCCTGGTTGGGGGGGAGGCAGTGTTCTGGGACCTGCCAAGCCAGACTTTCCACCAGCCCTGCCCTTTCCAAATATCCCCCACTCTTCTCTACCGACCAGAAACTCTGCATCCTCCTGGTTTACATGAAGCCACTGGAATACAACAGGAATAAAAACAGGAAGGATAGGGGCCTCCCTGGCGCAAGGGATTAAGTCTCAGCCTATGAAGCTACCAGCAGCCACTGCAGCACGAGTTCGATCCCCGGCCAGGGAGCTTCAGCACACCTCTCCTGTCTTCCTCTGCTCCCCTCAGCAGTGTACTTCAGCAGATCTGCCTGTTCTGCTCGCCACTCTGTCTCTGGTGAATCCTCTCACCACCCCATACCCCTGACCTGCACCCCAGCTTGTATGCATAAATAATAAATAAATTTAAAAAGAAAAACAGGAAGGACACATTTTATGGCAACAGCTGCAGTTTATAGCACCTGCCACAGAGCAGGTGGTCTGCCAGCTGCAGTCACCTGTCACCTCTGTTCCCTGCACCAAGGCCACTGCAGTACATAGGATCACGCCCATGGCTAAAGCAGAGGGGAAAGGAAGTTGCCGGACCAGGGAGGCACCAGGTTCCATCGCTCCCAAAAACCACATATCTGATTCCAACTCTGGCCTGTTCTTATGAGTGTCCCCGGGGCAGATGCCCTCATGCCACGGCCTAGGGTAACAGTCATAACACTGACAGAGTATCGGTGGTGCCAGCTGCAGCCTGACGCTACTCCTTTGCCTGAGCACGCTGGTTTGCGCAGTGCCTGGCGCTGTTGTTCTAAGCTGCTCCCTCGCTGCTACCCACAGGGACGCTTTGGGGTGGGTGCTGTTATTGTCCCAGCTTCTAGCTGAGGAAACTGAATCACAGAGACGTCCAAGCACTGGTCCAAAATCACAAGGCCAGGAAGTGGTGGAGCCAGAATTCAAGTTCCAAAACCCCGAAGAGAACCACTTCTAAGATTATGGTGTGCGTCTCGCCCCTCCCACAGGCAGGCGCCGTTGCTCAGAGAGGCCAAGGGCCACCCAAAGGCCACACAGCAACCAAAGGCGGCAGGGCCAGATCCTGAGCTGAGCTTTTGGTCCAGTTCACCCCCCACAGCCTCTTGTCTGTCAAATGGGCAAAGAGCCTCCACTCTGCCAGGGTGACGGAGGAATGGGGTGGCCTTTTGAGTTTACCAGAGGTGAGCACGAACGGCTCACAGGGGCTGGCTCAAAGGGTCCAGCTGGCCACGCTCAGCAAGGGTGCAGGGGCCTGGGTGGGGCGAGGGGGCACTCACGAGACAGTG
The DNA here is from genome assembly GCA_004024925.1 of Scalopus aquaticus. NCBI lineage: Eukaryota > Metazoa > Chordata > Mammalia > Eulipotyphla > Talpidae > Scalopus > Scalopus aquaticus. Next base: position 4,165 of record PVIJ01010387.1, read on the forward strand.
AGAGGGTCAGAGGCTCAGAGGAACACTCTTCTGTGCCGTTCTTGAACACACACGTAGATGACCGCATGTAGGTGACCACATGTAGGTGACCACACGTTTCTCGGGGGGGGGTGGGTGGGGTTTCCCATCGAAGGTCCATGTCAGCTTCGCCTCAGGTTTTTTTTTTTTTTTAAGATTTATGTATTTTTGCATACAAGCTGGGGTGCAGGCCAGAGGTGTGGGGCAGTGAGAGGGTTCATCAGAGACAGAGTGGGGAGCAGAACAGGCAGATCGACTGAAGTACACTGCTGAGGGGAGCAGCGGGCGAGGCAGGAGAGGTCTGCTGCGCCATGTGGGAACTTCCTTGGCCAGGGATCGAACTTACGCCGTAGCCGCCAACAGCTCCACAGCACTGTGCTTAACCCATTGCGCCACCAGGGAGGCCCGGCCTCGGGTTTCTTGAAAGAGCAACAGCGCAAGGACACTGAGTAGCTGGCCTCACTCTGGATGACACCACGCTGAGCCACTGGGTGTGCTGCCAGAAACGTTCAGTCGGGCACAGCTGCAAGGGCAGGGAGCAAGGCCACAGGGGAAGGGCCACTCGGAGAGGCTGAGCACTCACTTTTCCTACCCGCCATAGTTAGTCATCCATCCCTCCATTCTTCCATCCACCCAACCACCAGCCATATTCCCCGCCCTCCTTCCCTCCCTCTGTCCATCTGTCCGTCCATCCGTGCATCCATTCATCCACCCACACAAGTGTTTGGTGTGCCCAGTTGGTGCCAGTGTCACTCCAGACACTGGCTGCAGCATAAATGGGCACCAAACCCTCACCCTCATCACTTCCAACTGCCAGCCCTGCATCTGTGGCCTGAACCCTTTTGTGGACCACCAGAGCCTGCTCAGCCAAAGCACTGGGGCATGGGCACCCCCCAGTGACTGGCGCAGGCTGCGTTGGTAGGTTAAGCCGAGGTGTGTCTCTGGCACCAGTGCCCCAGCGTCCCCGGGCAGCTGGGCTCTGGCGGTCAGTGGGGAGGGGCCCACGAGGCTTTCTGCTCCTCCCCTCCTGGCCTCGCCTCCCCTGTTCCTCAGCCCCTGCACCTCCTAAATAAACGATTGTACATTTGACCCGTTGCCTCAGGGGCTGCTTCTGGGCAAGCCGAAGCTAAGTCACTGGGCTCAGCAGTGATGAAACACTCAGTCCCAGCCTGGCGAAGCTGGCCACCGAGTGCGAAAGTGGCAGTCAGCACACGAGTGTCCAGCACGTGGGGAGGGGTAACTGCCGTGAAGAAAATGGAAGCAGACTGGCCTGGGGTGGGGTAAGCCCCTTTCATGTAAGGAGGGCTTTTCTGAGGAGGTGATGTTTGAGCAGAGTCCTGAAGGAGGTGAGGGAAGAGTCACGTGGGTTGCTGGAGAAAGAGTGTTTGGGAAGAGGAAAAGAGCAGATGCAAAGGCCCTGGGGTGCATTGGCAGGAAAGGGGGAGAGAGGAAAGAGGTCAGAGAGCTGATGGGGGCACAGTATAGAGACCTGGGGCTCCACCAAGGACTTTGGCTTGGACTCTGAGACAGCTCTGGGAGGGGATGTGAGCTGACTTAGGTTTGAGCAAAACCTCTTTGGCCACCATGTGAGTTATAGAAGACTTGAAGGATGCAGGAGTGGATGCTGGGAGCCCTGTGAGGAGATGATTCCTCCCACCACTCATGGAGGCAGGAACTCGGGCGGCCCATGCAATTTCACGCCAGCCAGCTTTCTCTCCCGTCCGCTCTAAGAAGGCGACTTTGGCTCTGAGTCTGACTTTGGTTTAGGTTCAGCCGCTGGTCAGCTCTAGAAGTGAGATAATGAATCTGTTGTTTAAACCCATCTGTGATATTTCGTTGTGGCAGCCTTAACAAATGAACAGCCTCACACTCCCTTTTAAGGACAATGGGTGTGGTTCACCCCAGAATTTTCCTTTTATAGTTCAGATCGGAAAGTTCAAGTGCAGAGCTGGCTCTCCCAAACAACTAAGTTTAAAGGCTGCCGCCAGAGACACCTGCCTTCCCCCCCAAGTGATGATGAACAAACACTGGATGTATATCTGTGGGAGAAAGGCTGATAATGACCAAAAATGGCCACAACGCTTGACTAAGAACAGGATGGAAGGGCCCAGACTTCTGACAGAGCAGTTCCACAGAGCAGAGCTGCTCCCTAGCTTGAACTGTGGCAGGATAAACACATCTATCTATCATTCAAGCTACTGTTACTTTGATTCTGTCTCAGGTGGCCAAATGTATCTTTAGTTCAGCTGTTCAGTCTGGAGGCAGCAGAAAGGAAGGGGAGGTGATGGTTACCCTGCTGGGTCACACATGTACTGCTTATTGTCCAGGTAATAAAGCCAACATCTTCCTCTCTCTTCTCTTGCTCCTATACCCCCCCTGCCTTTCTCCCCTTTCAGACAAAGGAGGGTTTTATTCCTTGAGATCTTAAATCTTCTCCCAGTTGCTGCCAGTACTATAGCTCCAATGAAACCAGAGTTTATCTGGACCTTCTTCTGCAAAGCAGATCTTACCTACCAGGGGAAAAACCAGATATGGGTTTTCCCCTGGATGTAGGAAGTTAACAAGAAAATATCCCAGGGGTTTTAGATTGTGCATTTTTATTTGCTCACCAAATCTTCCTTCTTCTGGAGTGCTTTCCCGTACTGCAGAAGCTAGAAAGCTCACACTATACTTCCCCACTTCTTTGAAACCGGTTCGACAGGCTTATGGGAGATTTAGAAAGTGGAAGTGAAATGGAGCTGTGCTAATAATGCTTTTGGCACACGTGGTCATGGAGAGGCTGGTGTATTCTGAGGCACAAGGTTACTAACCTTGTAAAATTCGAGAAGCTCTTATCTCCATGGATCCAGCGAGCACGGTGTAGATCTGGAGTCAACTCCGGTGGCAGCATCTTTCAGATTTTCCACCTTTATGTGATGGTGGAGGCAGTTCTGCAGCTTTGGGTCAGCTTGGAGAAACTGATAGTTTTGGAGTTTTTTGAGATGAACAGCAGATGGCTCCCTCTGGGCAGATATGGAGACAAGTAATTTCAGCAGAGCATGTTGGGCACTCTTGGTGGGGAGTCATAGCACATATGGAGCCCCTGGGATGTGTCCTACCTGGGGCCTGAGTGAGAGGGTGGAGTGAACATCTGCTCAATTACAGACAGAGGAGGGTGTGAGGGCGGAGCGGCTTGCAGAGGACAGGCCATCAGGGCAGGCACCTGACTGGGTGAGGGGCTGAGTCCAGTGTGGGGAATGGAGAGCAAGGACTGTGGCTGAGGTGACATAAAAGTCAGAGCCTGGACTGTGGGCCAGGCTGAGGGGGGCTCAGCGGCTCCTGGGGAGGCTCCATTTGTAGGGGTGCTTCACTGCCCTCTGGTGGACATGGAGGGATGTGCAGAAGGAGAGTCACAGCCCAGAAGTTTGTTCTCAAAGAATCTTGGTTGTTTCTCAGGGGTTTACAGATAATTTGACTCTGAGCAGTGTCCCAGCCTTGGATTTACAAGCATCTGTCATATCTCCAACAACATTTCATCAGAGTCTGATACTTGTGTGATGATAAAAGGCTGCTTTCTGTCACTGTCAGGGACCAGTTACCAAATTCATGAACTTGGGGCTGCACAGAACTTCTGGAGAAGCAGCAGCATGTCCGTGTGTCCTGCCAGAGCCCGAGTATTCAGGGGAGCAGGTTTCATCCCCTCCCCTTCGCTCTCCCCACACAGCCGGCCCCTGGTGCCATCAGCTGGCATCAGGTGTCCAGAGCGTGCTGGGCCTGACTCTCCCTACCCTCACGCTCGGGCTGCCCAGCCTCAGCCTCCAAGAGATCTGGACCTCCCTGTGCAGAAGCTGGCGGATCCCAGAGGCCCGTCTGGAGACGCCTTTAGGAGAAGGCCGCCAGGTCCAGCGTTCAAGTCCCCGGACTCTGCCCACTTCCTGTCTCTCATTATCCTCCCGGCCATCCACCTGTGCATCCTTTCCTCAAGCGCTTCAGCCACACCCCTGCTGCAGACCAGGTGCCAGGGGGCCCTGAGGTGACTGAGCAGCTCCCTCTGCTGGTGGCTCTGGGAATCTCGCCCTACTTCCACACCCTCTCTGCTCTTACCTGCTGGGAATAGAGATGGGTTTTGGGGTGACATAGAGTAGGGTTTTCCCTACATGCCTCAGAAAAGAGTGAAACAAGGCTCAGGTGAGTATCTGTACAGAAGCTCTCATTTATAGAAAACCAGCAAATGGGGAGGTTCTCTTTATTCAGACCCTGTCAGGTGGTCCATGGCGGCGGGGTGGGGGGGCATAGGTCTAACATTATCCAGCCTGTTGGGGTCTCAAGAAATCTAGGGGGGACCCCGACTGCTGGGCCTGGGCACACAAATATTCTCAGGGCTCAGATCTGATTCTCTGGCTCACACTTTCCCTCCTGACTCCAGGATATCTGGGGTCTGGGGTCTCGGTGGGCCCCCCTCCACTGTCCTAAAGAGGTTCCCAGAGGAAACTGGGAAGCCACATCCGTTTTGTGGTTTGCGACAGTGACTGCACTGGACTTGTGCAAATCCTGTAAAAGAAAAGGAGCCTCTGGGGCCCTGTAACCTTCTCAGAACACGCCCAGCATCTCCCAGGCCCTTCCTACGGGCAGGTGGGTCACAGAAATGTCTATGGGGCGAGAACGGGGCAGCTGAGTGAGGACTGGGGAGGGCCCCTCTGGCTCCAGCGTCACCAGCCTGGTCTCTGGACCAGGGTCTCAGGCGCTGCAGCGCTGGTGTGAGGGGGGGTGTCCTCGTGTCCTGCGAAGAGCAGACAGAGGTGGGCGGAGGCGGGGGGCCTGGCTCCCTGGTCCGGGGGGGAAGGTTTTGGGGAGACCCTCCCTCTCCGCGTCTGACGGCTGAACTGTGACTCGGAGCCTGTCCATGTTCTCCCTGCTGCCCCGGGGCCTCTGCGCTCTGCCCGCTGGCCTCCCTGTGGTCACCCGCCGTCCCCGCGGGTGGTGCCAGATACGGAGTGGGGAGCAGCTACCTTAGAGTCAGCAGGAGGGAGCAGGTGGGCGGAGAAGACATGCGGGAGGCCTGTGAGCTCAGGATGGACATCGGACCCCCTCTCCGCCTCCTCAGCCAGAGCCTAGTTCATGCATTTCTTGCGTCTTCACGCCGCCCCTGGCGGGCAGGAGGGGACCTGCGGCCAATGTCAGGGACGCAGACGGGCTCAGGGTGCTGAGCCCGGGCAGAGGTGCGCCCTGGCCTCCAGGCCGAGATCCTGGTCACTGAGGGCCTCGGGCTCCAACCCCACCCCAGTGCGGGCTGAGCCCAAGGGGAGGACTGGTGCCCAGAGGACTCCTGGTCCAGTGTGGGGAGAATGTCACCCCAGGGGAGGCTTCTGTCTCTGAGGCTTTATATTGGGATGGGTAGGGGGTCTCTTGAGGTTTTGGGGCGAAGGTTCCAGTGTGGGGGGAAGCCCAGAATGCCTGAGTTTCCCCGTTCCAGCACGGAGTGTTGCCAGCGAATCATCTCTGTCCTCGGGAGGTGGTGACGCTCTGTCAGGCAGAGTGAGGAGGCGGAAGGCCCAGGGGCCGAGGGCTGCCGAGGGGCCCCAAGCAGGAGGTGCGCCCCAGGGCAGTGCCCTCCTCGCTCATCTTTGCGAGGACATCAGATGGCACCATCTGTACTCCTGAGACCCAGCGCACATTCCAAAGGGGCAAACCCAGGAGGGTGCACGGCCTTGCCCCTGGGACCTGCTTCAGGGCTCTGTGAGCACAGCTTCCTGTTGCATTTTCCTCCCCATCTGCACACTCCTTCCCCCCTCCTACCTCCCAGGGGCTAGGGGGAGGTGTGTGGTGACCCAGAAAAGACAGCTTGCCCGTGAGACTCCGGAGGGAATAGACCCAAATCCTGGGAATTTCTTCACAGAAGTTCCCATTCAGAGAAAAACAGCAAATGAAGGGAGGTTCTCTTTATTCAGACCCTTTCAGGTGGTCCGTGACAGTCAAAGGCCTGGTCATGCCCCTGGGACACCCCCACCTATACGCACACATTTTCAGGGGGGTGGAGCTTTATTCAGGGCAGAGGGCAGCCTGCTAGGGTCTCCAGAAACCAAGGAGGGACCAAGACCTGGGCAAATTCCAGAATACCCTCGGGGTTGCGAACTTGTTCTTACTCAGGTTCTAGCTCGGACCACCCTAGGGTCTGGGGTCTCGGGGGACCCTGCCACAGCATGGCAGGAGCAGTTCCTGGAGGACACTAAGAAGCCACTTCTGCCGTGGGGTTGATCTGGCCGTAAATGTTTGTGTCGGAGTGTAGTAACTCCTGTAAAGGAAAGAGAGGCCTCTGAGCCCCTGTAACCTTCCAGAACGTGTCCAGCATCCGCCAGGGCCTAGGCCCACCTGGGGTGCTCTGTGGGGGGCCTGGATGTGCTGGGAGGGGAGTTTCTGCCCCCAGGCAACCTTCCTCTGCAGCCTCCCCCTGTTCCCCTTTTCCTGCGGTTTCCTGGGGGCAGAGCACAGGTACCCTGGCCCTAGGGACAGGACGCTCATCACCCACACTCACCTGGTAGATGGGAACAGCTGGTGCGGGGCCAGGTTTGAGGGCCTGGGCAGGGGGAGAGAGCAGGTGTCAGGGGACAGAGAGGGGGTTCCTTGGCAGTTAACAGCTCTGCCTCCAAGCAGCCAACTCCAAAGCTGTAGTCCCAAACCCCAATGCTGGTCCTGGCTGCACCCCACTCCTCTTTAGCTCTGGACCCCTGACTGATGCCCCAGTGCCCACTCTGCTCCTGACTGGACCCCGGGGTCTCCTCAGGCTGAGGGAGGAGTAAGACAAGGTGGGGGTGTGAAGAGATTCAGCCCTTATAAAGGGACCCAGATCAGGCCAGGGCGGGGTTAGCCTCGTTCTGAATATTCTGGGGGACTTGCTATACTTCGGGGGTTGGACAGTCCCCACCTCGAGCCTGTGTGGCCAGGAACCAGGGTGAAGGGGTGGGGAGGGGCTGGGCTTACCGAGAAGCTGGACTTGTCTGTCGGAGCAGGGTCTGGGGGCAAAGACTAAGTTAGCACCGTGGGTATAAGGGGGTTTTGGTCCATCCTCCCAGGAGGAATAGGGGGTGAAAAGAACACCCCCTAAGAGAGATGATCTGGTGTTTTAGGATTCCGTGAAAGTGAGGGGGTGACCCATGACCCAGACCCCACAGGTCAGGCAGAACTGGCCAGTTGGGGTCCCCTGTGCTGAGTGGTTTATGAGCACCCCCATGAGCCCCAGAGTAAGAGTTGGAGACCCAGGGGCCTCCCTGGTGGCGCAGCGGTTAAGCGCTGCGCTGTGGAGCTGTCGGCAGCGGCGATGCGAGTTCGACACCCGGCCCGGGAGAATCCCACATGGTGCGGCAGACCTCTCCTGCCTCGCCCGCTGCTCCCCTCAGCAGTGTATTTCTGATCTGCCTGTTCTGCTCCCCGCTCTGTCTCTGGTGAACCCTCTCGCCGCCCCACGCCTCTGGCCTGTACCCCAGCTTGCATGTATAAATAAAAAATAAATCTTTAAAAAAAAAAAAAAGAGTTAGAGACCCGGGATGACAGGTAGGGGCGGACAAGGGACTGGGGGCGCTCCAGGGCCTCCGAGTCTGTATGAACACTCACCAGGGGAGCACGCTGGGGGCTCTGGGAGGCCCTGCTTGTCACCGGTCCTAGGAAAGGCCAGACTGTCAGTGAGGGGAGGGGGGAGAGGCCACACTCTGGTGTCGGGACGGGGGACAAGGCGGGTCCCCACCGCAGCAGAGTGTGGAGACCCCTGTCCATCACCAGAGCTGTTTAGGAGGGGAGGACCCACAACAGGGGGTACAGGAAGGCCTGCAGAAGACACATCAGTCCTGGGCCCAGGGGGAGAGAACCGCACGAGATGGGGATCCAGGAGGAAGTCACCCCAGAAGGACCAGGGAACCAGGAAAGGGATCAAATTGAGGGTTTGCCTGAGCAGGAGGTCAGGGTCTCAGGGCCAGCAGGGCCAGGTGTGTGCAGGACACTCGGGGAGCCCAGGTATGTGGGTGTCCCTGCTGTGGGCAGACTCCCTAGGCCAGGAGATGCTAAATGTGACATTCGTCTCTTCTCTCCCCATCTACCTGGACAAGAGTTGTCAAACATACCCCACGGGGAGGGTGGATTTAGCCAACAACAGGGGCTAAAGCTGAGCCCTTTCCCGCTCCCTGCTGGGGTTTGTGAGGGACAGGACAGCACTGAGGGGCCTTCCCTGTGCTCAGGGATAGATGAGGAGGCCCCGGGCCAGCAGCTGGTGAGGCGGGAGCCGGATGGGGCGAGAGGGGATGGCATTGAAGAGCAGAGGCGGGGAGGACCCGCCGAGCACCTAGGTTGGGGTGTCTGCCCTCCCTCTGGGGCGTGGCTGGGACAGGACCAGCTGTGCGAGATGCCCTCTTACCGTCTACTAAATTTGTGGGCGCACCACAGGGAAGCTGCCAGCAAAACTAGGCTCAGGACCCCAACCGCTATGACAGCGACGGCCCCCCCAGAGAGGCCTGTGGCTTCTGAAAGAGAAGGGAAAGCGGAGGTGAGCCCAGGGCCATTCCAGGGTCCCCTGGAGGAGCCGATGGGAAGGGCCTGTGAGGGGAAGGAAGTCACTGTCTGTGTGAGGCTGTGTCGTCTCGGGGTCTCCAGACCCCCTTCCCGGCTGCTGCGGCCTTTCTGCTCTCACAGCCGAGACCTTGGGCTTGCCCCCCCCTCACATTCTCCACACGCAGCAGCACCGCTTCCGGCCATCTTCCCTTAAGGCTCCTCCTCACACCCTGCTCGTCCCTCCTTCCTGTCCCATCACTGTGGACGGTCTCTGGGGGCCGCGCCCAGCATCACCTCAGCGCAGACGAGGGGTAATAACATGCACCCGGGTGTCTGGTCGGCCTGTGCCAGGCTCGGGGAGTCACTGTCCGTCCCCCTCACCTGGTCCCCCTTCCCCAGGAGGGCGAGGGTGTCACCCCCACCCGACATAATCAGAACTTGCATAATCAGAATCTGGTGGCACAACAGGTTAAGCGCAGCACAATGAAGCTATCGCCAGCCACTGCAGCATGAGTTCGATCCCTGGCCAGGGAGCTTCCCACATGGCGCAGCAGACCTCTCCTGTCTCCCCGCTGCTCCCCTCAGCAGTGTGTTTCCAACGATCTGCCTGTTCTACTCCCCACTCTGTCTCTGGTGAATCCTCTCACTCCCCCACACCTCTGACCTACACCCCAGCTTGTATACATAAATAAATAAAATCTCAAAAAAAAAATCTGAAAGGGTCTGCAGAGGTGACAGAATAGAAGAGACAAAGCAAAATTGGAACCAAGTTCTGCTTGACTTTCAGTTAGTGAAAATGAAGTTCATTAAAAAAATCACATCCCTTGAGCCCTGACTCTGTAGGAGCCTGACTAAGGAATTCCATCCAGTTTGACAGATGGGGAAACCGAGGCTCAGGAGGTTGAGAGCTTGCCCGAGGTCAGACACCTGGGTCGTCAGAACCAGCAAGACTGGCTAGTTCTGGTTCTTCTCTGTGTTGCCCCACAGGCTCTGAGCAGGGGCCCACTCCTCAAGGCTCTTCCATTTCACTCTCCGCCCCCCCCCCCCCGCAAATGAGACATACAAGGGAGAAGGGGGAGAGGTCGAGGGTCACTCACTAATCACAGTCAGGGTGATGGAGTCACTTCGGCTGGAACTGACCAGGTTGGCGACCTCACACTGATACTCCCCGGCATCTTCCTTCTTCACGGGGCTGATGGTGAGGATGCTGTTGTCCCAGGACGGCGCCATCTTGCCTGTGAGCCACAGATGCTGGTTATTGAGGAACCACAGGATGGCGATCCCGGTGTCATTTGTGAGGCAGGTCAGGACCACGGCATCTTCATCTGCAGTGACTGTGGTCTTGCTGGCTCGGATGAGGGGCCGGGCCACCGGCTCTGTGGAGAAACAGCGGAGGTGACACAGTGAGAGTGGGCCTGGGCCTGGGCCAGGCTCCCTCCTCAGACCTCAGCCCCTCAGGCCACAGGAGACTCCACAGGTCACAGAGGAGGCCCCTGACCTCTGCAGGAGCTGAGTGTCTTTCACGTGATCATCTGAAAATGAGGGCTGCCCCTGCCCTCCGACCTCAGGGTGACCCCAGACTAGTCCCCCCGTATATCTCTGTAGTACTGGTGGCAAAAGAAACCTCTTTCAGCCAATGTGTCCAGTATCACAGTCTTGGTGAAATGCTGAGATCTTTTCCCCTAAGATCAGGAAAAAGCCAGGATGCCATTTTCAGCGCCCTTATTCACACCTAACATACAACCAAGCCAGAATAACAAGGCTGGGAAAAGAGAGAGAATGCACCCTACTGAAAAGGAAGTCATCCAGTCAGGTCGGGCTGAGGGTCCTCCCGAGTGAGGGCGCCCCAAAGGCGTGAACATATCCGCCCAAACCCTAAGTATCCCACAGAAACTGTTCGAATAAACAAATCCTTCAAAGTTGCCTGATCTCAATCGATGAAAAATGCCCATTGTGTTTCTAAACTTTACAATAAACTACCCAAAAAGGAAATTAAAAAAGTTACATCTACAGTCACATCAAAAGTTCTCTGGGTCAGAGAAGATTTCCTCCCACGTTCCATTGTCCCGCCATGAGAAGTAAGAGGGGAAGGGGAGGAAGGGCCCACAGAGGTGGAGTGGGGCGTTCAGGCACAGATTCGGGGCTTGTTTGTGTCCATGGACACAGGCTGGAAAGCAACGACTTCTGACTTTTTTCTGGAAACCAACAGACTCCACCCCAGAGGTGGTCCAGGAAGCCACTTACCCAAGACCGTGATCACCTCGACTGCGGTCTTTTGGAGACCAGTGTAAGCGTTGTGAGCCAGGCAGACGTAGGTCCCACTGTCACCCATGGAGACGCTGGGGATGAAGAGCCATTGTGTGTATTCCTGGGTCTCCCCATTGATCAGCCAAGAATACCGTGGGAGCGGGTTAGAGTCTGCGTGGCAGAAGAGGCTGAGCATTTTCCCGGGACTGTAGTAAAGGTGTGAGGGGAAAATTGTAGGGGTGTCCGGGCCATCTGGGCAAAGAGAACAAAGCCACACGTGACGTCATCAGAGGGAGGGGCCTCCTGGGCTGTGCAAGGACCGTGTTCCTCTGAGCCCATGTCACCTTGTTAGAAGTAGCCCCACCATCACCCCTGAGGTCGGCCCCTGAGTCCCAGACGGTCCCTGCTGCTCCACCACAGGCTGTGGGCCCCGAGCCCCCAGCCCAGGAGCAGCCCGTCCCCTCCCGGTCTCGGCTCAGGGCTGGGCCTGCCTGGCTTGGCCTGGGGCAGGGAGTCGCGACCAGCCCAGTGTCCAGGGGGAGGGTCCTTGGACCCGAGAGGGGCGATGGGGCCGGGGCTCTGGCTGTGGCTGTGGGGGCAGCCGGGCCAGGGCGGGGCAGGGGTTACTCACAGAGAACATTCAGGGTGAATGGGTTGCTGCGGCGGGTACTCATGGGGTTCCGGGTCTCACACACGTAGGGTCCTGTGTCAGTCCTCGTGACACTGAGTAACGTGAGGGTCCTGTTGTCCTGCGCCAGCTGCAGCCTGGCGCTGTCAGGGGGGCTCTGGCTGTTGATGAACCACTGGTAGGTTGTGTTCTGAGTCTCAGGGTCACACGTTAGCACCACGGGGTCCTTGTACTCCACGGGGTCGGGGTTACTGCTTGTGATGTGGGGTTTGGGCAACCGCTTTGTGAGGGTAACAGAGAGAACTTTGCCTTGTGTGGTAGCTTTGATCCCTGCAAAGGCATCTTCCATCAGAGCTGGCATCGCTCACCACTCAGCCAACCTGAGTCCTTAAAGCACAAGGCGGGTCTGTGTCTCCAAAGAGATGCAGGAGGGTGTGAGGCCGCCGGCTCCATGTCTGACAAAGACAGACCTTCTGAGTGTCTGCTACGCACGGCGTTGGGTGGAGGAAAGAACCAGAATGAGACAGAGACCCCAGCGTCTCTACCAGTTCATCTCTGACCAGCCTGTTCAGGGTTTGGGGGTTTGACACTGGGGGAGACCAGGAGCAGCCCCTGTCGGCGCACTGCTCAGGACACTAGGCCTGGGCAGGTCTGCCCAGACCATGACGGAGATGAGACAGCGACTCCATAAAGGGTGGAGCAGAGTTAAGACTAGAAATGACCCAGGAAGAGAGAGGAAGCTGGAGCTGCCGGCTTGGGCAGCAGCAGCACAGAATCTGCCCTCGGACCTGGATTTTTCCTGAAATACAGAGCAATATTTTCAAATGTAGAACAGATGACTGATAGAAAAGTGGAGGGTGTGGTTTTGTTGGAAAAAAATACCACCACCACAACTGGCCTCCTGGACTATTGTGTTTGGCAGCTATGAGATAGAAATGGGAGAAGTTAAACTGTCAGAAAAGATGAGAAAATTGTTTCTACAGCCCGAAAGGTCGAGACCGGTCTCTGGAGGCTTCTCTCTGGAGAGCACCAAGCTCTGAGAGCAAGGTCTGCAGCCCAGCGGGACCACACGGCAGGAGACGTGGGTGTGAAGCAGGGGCTCCTGGGCGGAGGCGTGAGTCCTGCTAAGAGCACAGAATCGACCAGGCGGAGCTGAGAGGGTGTCTGCTAGGTAAGAGGAGGAACGACAGCAAAGGAACCGAAAGGCTGTTATGGCAGCACAGTTAGGGGGGAGCGCTCTGTGGCCAGTCGGGAACGGGGAGGACACCCCACAGGGGGCAGTGACGGGCTTTCCTCTCGCTTGTCTTCAGGAAACAGAACTAGAGTTTGATGAAATCATGTAAGGTGGGGAACAGCTGAGTGAAAGGACGCGGCGGGTGGGTCTCAGGCCCCAGGACACCCCCTCCCCCATTGTCGAGGTGTCCTCATGGGCACCCGCGTGTGTGAAGTGGGCAGAGACCGGTCAGTGGGCACAGGCCTGGCCAGTCGCCCTGGGAAGACCTGGGGAGCCCCTGGGAGGAGCTGGAGCCTCACAGCAGGACCAGGAGGTGAGTCAGGAGTCCAAGGGGGAGCCCCTGAGGTGTGGGGGCTGCAGACCCTCCTGCTGTGCTCACTGCTCGTGCCGTGTGCAAAGTCACTAGCGGGGCGGTCCTGGTCCACTTTTTGGCATCAAGGAAGGTGAGATGGGCCTGGGCACCCTGGAAGCTTTTTGTCCTGGTTCCTGGGAAACTGGCAGTGACAGTCACTGCTCCGACCCATCCGGTGCGTTCCCTGTTACCCAGGCCGGCGTTAGCGTCACAGGTGTTACAGGGGACATCTGGGAGGCTGCAGGGTGGAGCAAGCTGTGCGGAAGGGGCGGTGCTGGCCGGGATGGAGAAGGACGAGGCGCATGGAGGGGCAGAGAGAGCAGAAATGTCCTAGGCCACCAGCACTGGGCTACGGGTGACCTCAAAGATCCCAGGCCCCGAGAACGCCTGGGGCCCAGAGGCAGAACCAGTGCAGCCCTGAAAACCCTCCCCACAAAGCCGGCAGGAGACACGGTCGCGGGCACAGGGGGTGAGAGGACAGGATCTGGGTCCTGACCCTGCAGAGAGGGGACAGCTGTGGCTCGGCTGCACACGCTCGGACCACGAGAGACGTGGAGGGTTCCCTCAGCTGCTTGTCCGTTCATCCCCGTCCATCCTTCCTTCTGTATCAAAAACAACTGAGGGGCCTCCCTGATGGCGCAACGGGTTAAGCGCAGCGCTGTGGAGCTGTCAGCGGCTGCAGCACGAGTTCGAGTTCGCTGTCCAGAGCTTGGCGCAGCAGACCTCTCCTGTCTCCCCGCTGCTCCCCTCAGCAGTGGCTTTCAGTGATCAGCCTATTCTGCTCCCCACTCTGTCTCTGGTGAACCCTCTCACCGCCCCACACCTCTGGCCTTCACCCCAGCTTGTATGCATAAATAAACACATCTTTAAAAATAAATAAATAAATAACAACTGAGGTTGTTCCAGGTGGGCTGCGCAGGTGCAGATATAGAGGGGGAAAGAGAAGGCAAAGCCCTTTGCATTTTACACCAGTGGGAGTGACACCCGCATATCAGGAAACAAGTGACCTCAAGTCCAGTGTGGGGAGGTATGGAGGGGCCCCTAAGGGGGGCCTGGCCCTTCCTGGCTCTGACTGTTGGTGCAGGAGGTTCAGTTATAGGGTCCACATAGATGAATTCCCGTTACTCTCATTCCCCAGACCAGAACCTCTGCTCTGGGCTGAGGACGCCCAGGAAGCAAGGACGTGAGTCAGTGGCTGGTCTCGGGGTCCTCGTGAGTCCAACAGGAGCCCGTGAAGGCGAAGCCGGGCCGTGGCGTAGGCAGAACTCTGGGATGGGTCACTCGGTCTGTGGGACCCTCATCCGGGGACCGAATCTCCCTGCGCTTCAGATCCCCCCACATAAAACTGGGTCAATGGTGAATGGTCAATGAACTCAGGCTTGTTATGATGTCTTGAATTAATCTCAAATTATTCATCACTAATTGACCGAAAGGCTATAGAGAGGAGCTGCCCAGATAAAGGCCATCTGTAATCCTTGGTCTCCAGGGACAGGGTCCCTGGGCTGGTCCCTGGTGGAGAGAAGCTCCCAGGAGCTTCTTCCGTCCTCTGCCCCTCCCTGGGGACCCGACCTTCTCCTGGAGTCTTCTGGCTCCCCAGACAGTCAGCTGCTGGCCTGGTGACCCTGTCTCTCTGTGTTAATCTCAGGTGGAGGACCAGGCTCTGTCCCTGCCCCCACAGGGTTCTGCCAGCCGAGCCCGCCTGGTGATGACCTCAGGGGCCTGGGGACTCACAGCAGCCGGGTTATTACTGCTCCGAGTCAGCCCCTCCCAGGAGGCCAAAACCCAAGCCTGTCACAGGCCCCCAGGGTCACTGGGGTCAGGAGCCGGGGCCAGAGACCTGGGTGGGGCATGCCAGGGCTGAGCTTCTCTACGTGGCCCCCGGGGGCCCTCAAAGTCAGCCCCTGACCAAGGCCTGCAGGGTCTTTCTCAGGGTCACGTTTGCGAGTGCAGACCCAGGAGGCCGGAGGAGACTGGCCCCTTCTCTCGGACTGAGACACTGACTCCCTTCAGCTGGTCCCTCCCCCTACAGAAGGTCCGTCTCGCTACTGGAAAGGAAATTCCGAGCTTACAAAGTCTGTCTCCACTGTGTGTGTCCTGTTCTAAATTCTCAGACTCCAAGGAGGTAGGGGGAGATGGAGACGCCGTCCAGGCCTGTCCACCCCGTGTGTGTGAAGCAGATTCACCCACCAGCACCCAGAGGTCAGAGAGGAGTCACTCACGGTGAATAGAGAGATGGCCAGTTACTTTTTCTGTCAGAATGTTGTTCCTGGTGACTTCCAGTGTGTAGGGTCCTGCGTGTGCCTGGGAGACCTTCTGGATCAGCAGGGACCCGTTGGGGTAGACGGTCTCTCGGCCTCGGTAGGCGAGGCCCTTGGTGATCGTATTATTGGCTCTTATATAAGAGGCAATTAGGTTATTGGGCCCCTTAGATTTCCCTTTGTACCAGACACAGACATCAACTTTCTCTGGTAGATTGTGGGCGAGCAGGAAAACATCCGTTCCTTCTGCAGCACTGGGTGGCACAACCTCAATAGTGAGCTGGGTGGAGGTTGGGAGGGTCCAGAAGGCCAAGACCAAGACTAGGAGGGAAGTGAGAGAAATCGATCAGTTTGGATTTTTTTTTTAAGATTTATTTATTTATGCATACAAGCTGGGGTGTAGGCCAGAGGTGCGGGGTGGTGAGAGGATTCACCAGAGACAGAGCGGAGAACAGAACAGGCAGATCCACCGAAATACACTGCTGAGGGGAGCAGCGGGGAGACAGGAGAGGTCTGCTGTGCCTTGTGGGAAGCTCCCTGGCTGGGGATTGAACTCATGCTGCAGTGGTTGTGGATAGCCTCACAGGCTGAGACTTAAACTGTTACACCACCAGGAAGGCCCCAAGTTTTTAGTTCTTTTTGATTGATCGTAGGTGGGACTGTTTCCTAAATTTCTTTCTCTTCTATTTTGTTGTTTGCATATATGAATGCAACAGAATTTTTTATATTGATTTTGTAGCTTGCTACTCTGGTGTACTGATATACTGTTTCTAGCAATTTTTATTGGAACCCTTGGGGTTTTCTATATATATTATGTCATATGCAAATGTAATCTTCCAAGTTTGAATCAGGAAGAAATAGAGAACTTGAAAGGATCAATAACAAGCAATGAAATTTAAACAGAATCAAAAGTCTAACCTCCCCCCCAAATAAGTCTACCATAAAGCAAAAGCCTAGGACCAGATGGTTTCACAAATGAGCCATACCAAACCTTCCAAGAGGAGCTAATACTCATCCTCTCTGGTGGAGCAGGGGTTAAAGCCTTAGTGCTGTCAAGCTATTGCCAGTCACTGCAGTTAGATCCCGTGCCAAGGAGATAACCCACATGGCGCAGCAGACCTCTCCTGTCTCACCTCTGTACCCTCAGCAGTATATCTCAGTAGATCTGCCTGTTCTGCTTCCCACTCTGTCTCTGATGAATCTTCTCACAACCTTGCACCTCTGGCCTATACCCCAGTTCTTGTATGCAAAATAAATAAAAATAAAAATTTTTAAAAAAGGATCCTACATCATGACCAAGTGGGATTTATTCCAGGGATGAAAGGATTGTTGAATACTCACAAATTGATCATGTTAATTCACCAAATAAACAGAAGGAAAGATAAAAATCATATGATCATATCACCAGACATAGAAAAAGCACTTGACAAGACTCAACATCCATTTATGATAAAAAAATAAAAACTCTCAAAAACATGGGGGTAGAGAGAACATACCTCAACACAATCAAGGCCATATACAAGACACCCACAGCTATGCAATGGTGAAAAACTGAAAACTTGTCCTCTAAAATCAGGAACAAGACAAGGGTGTCCACTTGAACTACTATTAAACAGTGTTGAAAAATCAATCAAATCAATTTGAATCTATATATTGGGATGGAAAGATGAGGCTCTGGACCCTCAATGGGTCTCCTAAGCCCTCAAACCTGTAGTGTGTGGGGGTGATGATAGGGGCTATGTGTGTCTCCTGCTGGTTCAGGGTTAGCACCATGACAACTCTTGCTTCAACCCCTATAAACTTGTTATTTTCTTTTTTTCAAATTCTCTTCCCCAGGTGTGTGTCCCCCCCACCCTCCCCGCCCTCAGACCCCTGCTTATCCTCAGGTTGTCCTTGGGAGATGCTCCCTGACCTGCTCTGTGCCCTTCAGACACTTGTGAGCACCTGACAGCACATTCCAGGTCTTTGTTCTCTTCTTTCTCCTCTTAGAACATGAGCTCCATGGGGCAGGGGCTTGTCTGATTATGTCGCCCCCTAGTGGTGGGTCAGGCTGCAGTCCCTGGGGATGAGTGAGTATCCCCAGAGCCTGCATGACCTGGCGTTTATTTGCCAAGTTCTGAGCATGGTGGTAGAGAAGGTTCGTGATCTTGATTAGGTTTTATAATGGTGTCACTCTCATGTGAATAACTATTTTATCATCAGTCTTCAAATATTATTCAGTGATGAATTACCTGAGAAACTAAGGGTCATTCTTCTCTCTCACCACTTCCAGATCATGAGAATTTCCTCTTGCTGAACTCCTGCTCCCCCCAGTGCTATTCTGCTCCCCTGTCCTCTCTCCTCAGGTCCAAACAGAAGCCTCTGCCCCTCTCGGAGCCCTGTCCTCCCAGGGGACCCAGCAGGCCCACCCAGGTGTGGCCCCTCTCACCTGCCAGCAGCAGCCCCGTCCAGGGGACTCGCCCTCTGTGTCCTCGGGCTGCGGGGGCCTCCATGGTGTCTACAGCCTGCTCTGTGTCCCTTGGAGAGAAGAGCAGGGGCCCCAGAAAGGCTCCCAAGCCGGCTGCTCCTGAGTGTCAGCCCTGAGGTGCTTCCCCCTCTGTGCCAAGCCTCTTCCTGGGGCAGGAGGGGTTTGCTGGGTCACATGGTTTGGGGCTGCGTCTCTGCCCAGGACCCTCCTCCCTTCTAACTCTCTGGTCCTCTTCCTCTTCCCCTTCTTATTCAGGCCACTGGGAACTGCTGAGGTTTCTGCCTTCTTGGGCTGTGATTTACTACCCCCCACACATAAATATTGTTTGGATAAACACAAATCTGGGGGGTCTGTGTCCAGGGGTTCCCCACAGCTCCAGGCTGGGGAGCACAGCCCTCTTTCATCTCTTCTGGCTTTTCTTTTCAGAGCAGGAGCCCGGGGCAGCGGGGGGGTGGGGGGTGTCAGCAGGACACTAGTCACAGGGCTGTCCCCTCGCCTGTGCACAGAATCACCTGTGGAACTTTATAAAGATCGTGAATCCCAGGTGACGCCTTAGACACACTGCTTCAGCAGCTGCCCAGGGAGGGGGAGGCCCAGCTGGGTGGCCCCATGATGAGGGGTGGGGGCCTCTCCTCGTCCTGTGCACGGGGAGGGGGCTGCAGACCCTGCGAAAACGCAGCTCCTGACCCGGCAGGTGAAGGGGGACCCGAGAGTCTGCGTCTCACACCTCTCAGGTGATACCGGTCATCCTGGCTTCGCAGCCCAATTTTCAGGGCGATTGTCCCTGTCCCTGAGAGGAGACCACCCACCCCATTGTTGGCCTGTGTTCTGGCCTGGCCTGGGGTCTGCCAGCACCACATGGAGACTAGGGGTCCCGAAATCCAGGCAATGATTTCCCTTTGTGACACAGGAACCCGGCCGGGCACATGTCTGCCAAGTGTCTCCAGCTCTGGGAAGGCTGGATTCTCTCCACACGGGCGGGTCGCGGAGAAGACGGGGTGAGAACCGGGCAGCTGAGTGAGGACTGGGGAGGGCCCCTCTGGCTCCAGCGTCACCAGCCTGGTCTCCGCTTCCAGCGACGGACCCCAGGACCAGGTGTCTCAGGCGCTGCAGCTCTGGTGTGAGGGGGGAGGTGTCCTCGTGTCCTGGGAAGAGCGGACAGAGGTTGGCGGAGGCGGGGGGCCTGGCTCCCTGGTCCGGGGGAAGGTCTGAGGGAGACCCTCCCTCTCCGCGTCTGTTGGCTGAGCTGTGACTGTCCATGTTCTCCCCACTGTCCCGGGACCTCTGTGCTCTGCCCGCTAGCTTCCCTGTGGTCACCCGCCGTCCCCGCGGGTGGTGCCAGATAGGGAGTGGGGAGCTGCACGGGGAACCTGTCAGAGTGGGGTGCTCTGAGATAGGGGTGGAGACAGAGTAGGCACACGGGAGGGCCCCAGGGGTTCTGATGGCGCTTCTGGACAAAGTGAGACTGCTTTTCCACCTCGGCAGCCAGAGTGCCTGCGTCCGTCTTCATGTCGCCCCCTGGAGGGCAAGATGAGACCTGCAGCCAACGCCAGGGCACTGGGGGCTGGGGACCAGGCTGCGGCGGGCGGAGCCGTCCCTGGGCTGGGCAGAGGTGAGTGCTCACCTCCAGGATGAGGACCTCGTGTATCAGGTCCTGGTCTCTCGTGGTCCCTGGCCCCAAGGCAGGCTGAGCCCAGGGAGAGGACAGGTGTCCAGAGGACTCCTGGTCGAGTGTGGGGAGAACGTCACTGTGTCAGAGGAGCCTCTGTCCCCAGGTTTCGGAAGATGGGCTGGTGAGGGGTCTCTTGAGGTTCTTGGGACAGCACGTCTGAGCCTGAGCCTGGAAAGCCCTGTGTCCCCGTCACAGCATGGGGTGTTACATCCTTGTCATCTGTGCCCTATCTGTCATCTGCTCTAGGCGTTCCTGTAGGCCTTAGGGCTGGAACAGCCCCATATGGAGACCCAGCCAGGGGACCCTATGGGTTCCTCAATTCTGGAAGGGAGATCCCCGTGGGACGCTCAGCCCCTCTGAGATGGACACAAATGTGGATGGACCCCGAGTTCTGTCCCATCTGCAGGGTACGTTCCCTCGATCCCCAGGATATCTCTCCGTCTATAGCTCTCCAAATCTCTCTATCTCTTTCCTGTGTCTCTTTTCCTCTTGTCTCTGTGTCTCCATCTCTGTCTTTCTTATTTCGTGGGACTCCATCTCTCTGTCTCTCTGGGGGTGTCTCTGTGTCGCTTGTGTTTCCCTCTCCTCTCTGGATCTCTCCCAGTCCTGTACATGTCTGTCTTTCTATCTCTGTCTTTGTGTGTCTCGGGTCCAGGGCTAGGATGAGGAAGTGAGGAGTCTGAGGCACAGTATCTACAGAGGTGCTCCCTCACTCTTGGAATCGTGTAAGCGCCCCTTCAGCTGAGTGCCCTGGGCACTGTGCTCACCTCCCCAAGTCTGGTCCTAGGTGTTTCTCTAGGAATCACCTTCTGAAGAGCACCCGGAGGCTCAGCAATAAAAGAAGATGTTGACCTGGATAAAAGCAATTTTAGAGAAAAAGAACTGTTATAGGGCAGCCCCGGTATAAAATGGGGTGCCTGACTGTGGGTCCTAACCCATGAGCTTCAAAAGGGACTTATAATAAGACTCAACTGTAGGCACACACAATAAAACGAATAGAGGGTTTATGTACAAAAGGAAAGGAAAAAAAGAAAGACTAAATTGGTGAATGCGTCCTACCAGTTCCGCTGAGCTGGAATCCCAACGGCACACTGAAATCCAGAGAACAGCCAAGAGACCCCCAAAGCCCACATGTCTGGTTATATACCAGACCTGGCCGCTTAACTCCACCCTCAACTCCCAGCATCCTCCCATTGGTGATGATGGCATTATGGGATTTGTAGTCCTTGGTGTCTTGGATCTCTCTGGTCTGAGGTGGGGCTGGGGTACGTAAAAACCTATCTGTGCAGTTTGTTCAGGCTGTCCTTTCTCCCCCAAAAGGACGATGGAAGAAAGGGTGGAGGAGTGAGTGGAAGGTTAAAAAAAAAATAAAAGGAAGCGAAGAAATGTTTCCAGGTGTTGAAGACATTTGGCCAAGAAGGGAAGAGGAGTGAGCAGAATAGAGGACCAAGGAAGTGATTTTTTTTCCAATGTCTGCTCCATTTACTGTTTCCCTGAGGAGCCATTTGAGGAATGACTATTTTAGGGTTGTCTATAGTTCACTTCTCCAGTGTAAACAGTAGCATCAGGACTCAAGGTCAGGGCCAAAGCTTGGCCTGGTGAGGGTCAGAAACCGCTGTAAGGAGATGTTTATGGTCAGACGTGGGTTTGATGTGGCGTCAGAGTGAAGGATCAGTCTCATTCTGGGCTTGTAACAGGTAGTCCCCAGGGGAAAGGGAGATTCTGGGTTCCCTGTTCCACCCAAGGAGGAGTGGAGCTGAGCAAGGAAGAGGAGAAGCTGGAGAGAAGACTGGGAGGAAGAAGGAAGAAGAGGCGATCAAGAAGACCTGGAGGAGGCAGGTGAAGCAGAGAGACATGCGAAGAGGCTGTGCTTGCTGCTTGGACTTGGACTTGTACCAGGGACTTGGGGGACATGGAAGTGCAAGAGGGGGGTCCTCATGAAAGGGGAGTGTCCCGGGACCCCACCCCCACCTCAAGCCAGAGAGAGCCAAGACACCTAGGACTACAAATCCCAGAACGCCCTCATCACGGAAGGAAGGATACTGAGGACTGAGGGAGGAGTTAAGGAGGGTTTTGGGACTTAAAAACCAGACCTGGGGGCTTGGAGAGCCCCTATTGTCCGTGGTGTGGATTTGCCAGAGTTTTTCCTGAGTAGGCAATAAGATTCTAGGTCAGCGGAACTGGTAGGACGCATTCACCAATTTATTCTTTATCTTTTTTTTCTTTCCCTTTTTGTAAATAAACCCTTTTATTAATTTTATTGTGTATGTCTGCAGTTGAGCCTTTTAAGCACCATTGAAGTGCACGGGTGAGAAACCAGACAGGCACCCCAGGGGGTTACCCTGTAACAGAAGGATATACGTGAAACAGATATGGGTGAGAGACCTGTAGGAAGGTTAATGATGGCAGCTTTTACCTTGATTGATTTTGCTCTTTTCCTTCTTTTCATACATGTCTGGCCATCTCTGCCCTTTTCCTATAGGTTCCCACCATAAGGCACCAGGGAGTGCCTTAGACCTGTGGCAGGCTTTCCCAGGCCACAGCGGCCCTGCTTTGGGCCAACCCTGTTTGGCTGGGCATTTGCCCACAAGGGCATGGGTAACTTTGGGTGTTTGCTTTAAAATCTATAGTCACTATTCTTTCCTTTCTCTCCTCTATTGCACACCAACTGTATTAAATTTCCTTTCCATTAAAGGTCGTTTGCACTAAGTATGTTTTGATGTGGCAGATGGCAGACCTATTTAGAGCAGGCAGGTTTGGGGTTCTGCGGCACCCCTCACCCTAACCTGTAACAGGATGGGATTGGAGGTCAATTTCTGGAGAAAAGAGGTTGACCAGATACTACAAATCTTGCCTTCCTTCTGTCTTTCTACTTCCTTTTTTTCCTTCTCTGTTTAGTAGAGAAGTTCTTTTGGTCCTGTTTTTTACTTCTCTCTTTCTCTCCCTCCCCCTCCTTCCCATTCCCCCTTCACACTTTTTCTTAACCACTTTCATGCTGCCCACCTTTGCGACTCATACTTGCAGAATTCAAGTGACTTTAAAAGTTGGTTCTTCGTTGACTAAAATTGCCTTTAAATGCAACATGAATAAATGTGGCAATTAAATGAACTTAAGCTGGTTCAAGTATCTGCAAAATCTAAATTACAATGCTTTTTGCTTCTGGAAGAGTCCACAGTTGATTTTGGGGGAAAGAATCAGTCATTTGCAATAGATCCTTTAAATCTTGTAACCTGATTTCACAATTCCATTGGGTAAAAACCTTACTTCCTGTAAGAGGAAATCACACTTACCCATCTCATGCTGACTCTGGAGAAGTAAGATCTCATGTCAATAATGGAGATGTGTCTGCTTTGTTTGTTTGTTTGTTTGTAGAAAATTTAGGATGGAGGTGAGGGTAGAAATGATAAAGATAGATGTTAAAGTATCCAGAGGTCCAGACCTGGATAGTCTCCATAGAGCTGGATCTCCTCCAGGGCTATGGAGATTGGGGGCCATTGTAAAAACAAAACAAACAAGCAAACAAAAAACAACCAAAACACCATCCTTTCAAATCTACTTAGTCAAACCAAATATAGATAAAATCCTTAAGTGCCAACCCTAGAAATAATTAGACAACAGTTAACAATTCCACAAAGGAATGAGCCCCCCCGCCCCCCAAAAGAACGTAGCGTCAGTGCAATTTTGGCACTGCCAAGCTGCAGCTCTCTGGCCCGCCTGTGACTCTCAGATGTTTCTTTTCTCCCTTTGCAAAGTAGCAGAGGCCACTCTCCTTTCAAGACTGCCAGCCTGTGACTATGGAGGCGTCTTTTTAAACAAACCTATGTTTTTCAGGGACACTTCTTTTTGCCTGCTTGTGTCTGTGCAAGCCTTCTTTACTTCCCATGCCTTTTTCTCATAATGTTACAGGGTAACCCTGTGGGGTGCCTTGTCGCAGCCTAGACCCCCATATTGTTTTGACAAGGTCACTTTATGGGTGGAGAGCCTTCAAGGAAGTGTTCCCACAAGTCAGGATGCGATATTTCTTCTCGCAAATAATTTAAGTATAATTTCAGGTGAGAACAATAATTAAGTTTCTCCACCATGCCTGCATGCACTAGCCTTTCTCATTAGATCCTGGCAGCAAGATGGCCTTCTGACAGTGAAGTGTCCTTGCCAGGGTTAATGTTTGAAACAAAGAACATTTAATCCCTTCCCCTATTTCCCTTCCTTGCCTTAAAAAATCAGCATATAGTTCCTTAGATTATTTCCTCCAGAGATTAGCATAAAAATGTTTCTTTTATTAAGGTCTTAGTTTCAGACAATAGGTATTGAGACAGCACCCTCCACCCTAGGCCTAGGGCAAAGGTTGAAGATTATGTCCTGTACCTTGCTGGAATTTACATCACAGAACAGACATTTTTCCAAAGTTCCTTGATTCTCCTCAAAGTATGTAATTGATTATGCATCTGAATATCTGTAATCACCCTGCCATTGTCAGTAGTTAATTCTTCCTATGCTTTAAAAACCCTGTTCTCAAAAAAATAAAGTGGAACGGCCTGATCACACTCTCTGGTGTGTGCTGTCTCTCATTCCCCACCCTCTCATTCCCCACCCCCTTTCCCCCATGCAACTCGCCTCCGCTGCTTTCCCCACCACCCCCTGGAGCCTTACCTCGGTTGGAGCAGGCCTCCGACAGTGTCTGTCTGGGTTCTCACCCGTGCGTTTCAATGGTACTTAAAAGGCTCAACTGCAGACACACACAATAAAATTAATAAAAGGGTTTATTTACAAAAAGGTAAAGAAAAAAGATAAAGAATAAATTGGTGAATGTGTCCTACCAGTTCCGCTGAGCTAGAATCTTATCACCTACTCAAGAAAAACTCTGGCAAATCCACACCACGGACAATAGGGGCTCTCCAACCCCCCAGGTCTGGTTTTTAAGTCCCAAAACCCCTCCTTAACTCCTCCCTCAGTCCTCAGTATCCTTTCTTTGGTGATGATGGCATTCTGGGATTCGTAGTCCTAGGTGTCTTGGATCTCTCCAGCCTGAGGTGGGGGTGGGGTCCTGGAACACTCCCTTTTCCTGAGGACCACCCTCTTGCAATAAGTCTGTCCTTTTGAATGTGACTAAACATCTCCGCCTCTTAGAGAAACTTTCCTGGGGAAACTTACCATGTGCCACTGAAAGGGGAGTTCTGATGAAACGTTTCTCAGAGGTCACCCAAGGACCCCATTCTCTGAACCCATCACCTCTCCAAACTGACATCATCTACTACTTTTTGTCTATTTATATTTTCCCCACCACCATCTTTGTGTTCCCTTGTCCCTTTCCTTCGCACTTCCCTCTTAACACTTTTTGCTTCGCTCACGTATTCGCGTGTTCACGTGTTCATCTGGTCTCCGGGTTTTCACGCCATGGTGGATTTATTTGGAACTATTAGGATCGTACTCAGTCTAGAAGCTTTAATCTCTATGCATTTAAAATTTCATTAAAATATATCCAGTAGTTCAGCAGCTGTGTGTGTTTTATTGAATGCTTATACCATTCATGCGGTGGCACAGAAAGTAGCCGGCACAAGAAGTGTTAACCTCAGAGCCCTCAGGCCACTAGCTTTTAAACGTTTTTTTACTTTGTTGAATTGTCTGCTATGCGAATGTCTAATATTTGTTTATATGTTCTGAGTTACATTGCTGCACATACTTCTCTCAAATTCTGCCCCCCATGTTGTTGAAAATGGCTGCATTTCATCCTTTTTATGGCTGCATAAAATTCCATGGTGTGTATGTAATACATCTTGATCCATTTGTGCTTTGAAGGAAATGTAGGCTGCTTCCAGGTCCTGAATATTGTAAATGCTGCTGTGAATATGGTAGAACATACGGGGTTTTTGCTGATGGTTTTATATGTTCTGTGTTTAGATCTCAACAGTGGGATTGCCAGGTTGACTGTGCTACCAGATTGGAATCTTTCTTGTGGACTCAGATGAGCTCCTTGCAGTAACTTAAACATCCCTTCAGTAGGGTTGGTTCATATAAGCCTTGATTGAATCACTTGGGCCTATCTAATTATTTTTAAAAGTGATAGTCTGTTTGGCAGAAGGTACAAGTCTTAGCTTAAGTGAAACCAAGGCAGAGCCTTTCATTAGGGGAGACTGAAGGATTCAGTTTTGCCAATTGAGTTTTTAAATTACATTTGTTCTTTCAACCAATCCATAAGATTGATTCTGGTAAGCGCAATGAAAATGTTGTAAAATAAGCCAGATTTTGCAAACAGATTATGTAATTTGACCTATAAAATGAATGTTTCAATCACTATGATGATTTGAAGGGACTCCCCAAGAAGCACTAAACCTTTCAAGGAGTATTTTACTCATTATATACAAGTAAAGTTTGGATGGCCAAGTTAAACTCTTTGGAGAACCTATGGGGTCTGCAAAGCATCAGGGACTTCTTCAGTGAAGTCTTTAGTGATTTAGTAGTTGGCAACAAAATCTGCAAAATGGTTGCCCTTACTCCATTCTCTTTTGATTGTCTAGTAATCTTTATCATTGCCATAGACTTAGGTTATTGAAGAGCATCTAGAAGACCTAGGACCTTATAGCTGTTTTTTATTGCTTGGCCAGTGGGAGCTAAAAATCCCCTTCGTTTCTGAAACATGTCAAAATCCTGAACAACTCCAAAAACACATATACCACCTGTATAAACAGTAGCAACCTGTCTTTCAGCCAAATAACCAGCATGGATTAAGACAATAAATCCCCCACTGTGTTTCCCGGAAGCAGCCTATTCTTGTAATGGGTGTGGAAATACATCCTTTTGAAAGAGTGGTTTATGCATGGATTACTGACCTGAACTCCAGCTATCTCTGTTTCTCCATTCAGAGTTTGTGTCACCTTTTTCTTGGGAGCTTTTTCAAGGGTTTTAGGGAGATGTTCACAGTATGAATTTCCCTGGTGGCCCAATTACATCAGTGCCAATTAACCAGAGTAGTAAATTCTTCCTGTAGTCCATTCATCACAGGGAGATTGGACTAAGGAAAAGGTATTATAGTTTATATCACCTATGCCCAAATATTGCTGCTTTTTTTTTTTTCCAAATGATTCAAAGAATCAAGGGGAGACACTCAGCCTGTTTAGTGCTGGGAGGGGAGAAAGCAGAAAAACAAACGAAATCATGAGGGAGGGAAGACTGTGAACAAGGGAAAGAGAAGGGAGGCCATACAGGAAGGAAAGAGAACTCGGTATCCTGGCGGGGAGCGGGCAGTAGGGAGGACACGAGCACTAGGTAATGCCCACCACACAGTGTCCTCACAGACAGTTGGGCCATTTCCCCTCCTGGAGCCAGAAGGGATGAGGGATGAGGAAATTGCTTTCCCGAATGACCCTGAAGTGGGGTGGGGGACCCACATAGCTGGACTCGGGGAGAAAGAAGGCTGGGGTCCAGAACCAGAGGAACCAGAGGGCCAGAATGCCAGTTGCTAATTCCAGACTTCTGGGGCTGAGGGAGGAGGGGCTGGGGGGATGAAGTCCCGGGGCTAAGGGAGGAGGGGCCTGGTCTCCAGGGGCTGAGGGAAGAGGGAGGACCCAGATTACGTGGGTGATTGAGGTTCAGGGCTGGGCCAGGGCTCCTTTAGCAAGGCCCTCCCCTCCCCTTTCCTGGGTGCCTCAGGTGAGGCAAAAGCACTTCGCTGCCTGGGAGAAAGGGAACCGAGAGCCCAGAGCATGAACCCTTCCCTGCTGCTGGCCCTTCTGGGGGGCACCCTCATGCTGCCTGGTGAGTAAGGACCCCAGCCTGTAGGGCTTCCCTTGCAGGGTGGGCTGAGATGGATTTGCCCTTCCCCTCTCAGGAGTGCCCGCCCTGATGTGCCAGAAGCATCACCTGGAGACAGTGAGGGACGCAAACAATCCCATCCGATGGCAGGCTCAGCGGGAAGCGTGTGCGGACGATGGCCAGGACTGGAGATGCCAAGACACGCTGCTGCTCATTGACAATGGTGAGAGGGGCCCCGTACCCCTCCTGCACCCCCTGCCCTGTGCGGCCTGCCTTCCCGGTCACTCCCCACCCCAGGAGCTGCCCCCCAGGGCCTCTCTCCATCTCTGGCCCCAGGTCACCATGCAGACCTCCTCGGGGCTGCTGGGGTACTGACCCCCCCCACCCGCCTCCCTCTCTTGCTCCAGGACCCCAAGTGAGCCTGGTGCTCACCAAGGGCTGTACCTTGGCACCCGCCCAGGAGGCCCGCATCACCGAGCACCGGGCCGGCCCCGGCCTCTCCGTCTTCTCCTACACCAGGGTGTGCCAGGAGGAGCTTTGCAACGACCTCACCAACTCCCTCTCGCTCTGGAGCCTGCCAACTACCGCAGGTGCTCCCGAAGGACTCCAGGGAGGAGGGGAAAACAGGGCCAAGGGGAGGGAGGGTCAGTTCTTTGAGAATCCCTCCTTCCTCGTCCCCCACCTGTCAGCACAGCTTCCTGGGGTGACATCCGGGCTGGCAGCCGCCTGGGCAGGTTTTCTGATGCTCAAGCCCCCACCTCAGAATCGGGCTGCGACTACCCCGGGACAAGTTCCTTTCTTCTTCCCCATTGGGTGGGGTTCACTGGGGTCTTACTGAGTCCTCTTCCGAAGCAGATCCCCTGTGACTTTCCACTGCCTTGGCCAGGAATCGCGCACTATGGCTGGGGGGGCGGAGGGGTCCCGGGCTCTGCTCTTTGGAATCACTCGTGGGTACCCACATTTTGTCTTCTCAAACTGTTTAGTGGAAACTTTGAGCAAAGCCACTGGTTGCTCCCAGGGAACCCCACCTCCACCTGTACCCCGTCCTGTACTCTCTCCCAGACCTCACCTCCCTGCACCCCTGGCCTGCATGACAGGAGAGCCAGCATGCTGGGGTGGAAGGGCCTGGGTGGGGGGGCTGGGGCCAGTGAGAGGCAGTGGGGGAAGGCAGCCAGTGGGGCCCATAGCCTTCCTGTCCCCCAGACCCCGGGCTGGTGCGGTGCCCGGTCTGCCTTTCTATGGAGCGTTGTCTATCTGCTCCGGAGCTGCCCTGCCCCGCTGGGAACAACCACTGCTACGACGGGGTCCTCCTGATGAGGAGCGGTGAGCTGGGACCTGCGCCCCTTTAGGCACTGGGTGGCGAAGGCTGGGAGGCTGTTTGAGGGCCAAGATCTCTGTCTGGGGGCTGATGGGCGGGGGGAGGTCTGGGACCTATAGGAGGGGTGCCTGGCTTCCTGCAGCAGCACCTCCCCCCAAGGATGGTTCTGGGGGGCATCTCTCTCTCTCTCTCTGAATCTCTCCCTCCCCCACCCCCACCTTTCTCCCTGCCCTTTCCACAGAGGACAACTCTACCATGCTGAGAGTCCAGGGGTGCATGCCCCAAACAGGCTGCAACCTGCTTAACGGAACTCAGGAAATTGGGCCCATAACCGTGAGGGAGAACTGTGACCCCAAGGGTGAGTGTCCAGCCAGGAGCGGGGTGTGTCTCCCTACCTTAGCCTTGGGGCCCCATGATCCTTGAGAAAGTCAGACGTCCAAACGCGTCACCCCAAAGCCGGGCCCACAGTAATTTAGAGGCTTAGTACTCAGGCACAGGCAAAGTGAGGGACTCTTCCATCAGCCCTGGGGTCCAGCTGATGGGGAGAAAGAGGGCACATACGGTCCAGGGGACAGAAATACGGGACCAGAGCCTACCGGTGGGTGTTTTAAATGATGCTGGGTCAGCCTAGCTGAAGTTAGGCCCACCTGTCGGGGGGAAGGGGAGAGAGGAAGCAGGGAGAAGGTTGGAGGCGCGAGAGGGTGGACTGCTGTTTCCACTGGGCAGAGTGGGTGTGGGAGCCTCTGTTTTTTTGATTCCAGAGTGACTCATTGTTTACAAAGCATTTCCGCACACCTTGGGTAACCCTGGGCCTCCCACTTCCCCTTAACACCCCTCCTCATCCACCCCCATCCATGGCACCTCAGCAGCCCTACTGCCTGGAAGAGATCAGCGGAAAATGGAGGGTGCTTCAAGTATGGCAGGGAAAGCAAGAGCCAAAGGGGGACTGGGAGGGTCTCCATTTTCCCATGTAAAACTCAGCAGAGACGGGAGGGAAGGAGGACTTGAGGGCGGGAGGCCTGACCTGCCAGGGACTCTCTCCGCCTCTGCCCCGACACCAGGGCCCTTAAACCTCCAAGGAGAGGGCTGAATGGACCAACCAGCATCCCTCTGGCACTTGGAGCGCTCGGGCTGACCCGGAGCCTGAGGACAGGGCCTGGGTGTC
The DNA here is from genome assembly GCA_004024925.1 of Scalopus aquaticus. Lineage (NCBI taxonomy): Eukaryota > Metazoa > Chordata > Mammalia > Eulipotyphla > Talpidae > Scalopus > Scalopus aquaticus. The sequence goes on from PVIJ01010387.1 coordinate 33,787, forward strand.
AGGGCCCCGAGGGCTCCAGCCTCAGGCACGCAAGCTGGCTCAGACAGCCCAGGATGTGCTTGCTGAAGTGAGCGGGGGACTCCAAGGCCTCCATGGAGACCCCAGAGGCCTCAGGCCACATCTCTGCCCCAAGGGCCCTCCAGGACACAGATGGCCGCAGGATACAGTGAAGGGGGCCTGGGGGCACTCAGAGGAGAAAGACCGGAGACCCTGGGGTGGAGGAGATGAACAAGGAGGGCTTCAAGGAGGAAATGCACTGTGAGCTGTGTGGTAAGAGGAGCTGCAGTTTACTGGTGGATGAGAGAAAGGACATTTCCAGTCAGAGGAAACATTTCCAGTCAGAGGGGGAAAAAGTCCTCTGCTTTAAGAAGGCTTCCTCAACTGTCAGAGATCAAGAGGATGGGGTACAGCTGGGGCCGGGGGGGACTGCCTGTTTCCCAGGCCGACTGTGTGGGTGTGGGCGAAGGCAGAGTTGTTTCAAACAGACGGACAGCGGGAGCAAGGCCCAGGGGCTAAGAGGTGACCAGGTGTGTCTTGGATGCAGGCGGGGGAGTGGGGAGGTAGTGGGGGCTTCGTGGCAGTCAGGAGCCCACAGAGTTAGACCGAGGGGTTGGTCCTTCTCCTCAGGGCAGGGGAAAGCAGAGTAACGTGTGCCAGAGAGGTGGGGTGGGGGGGTGTCCAGATCATGGAGGGCCTTTGGGCTGTTTTAAAGAACTTAGAATTTCATTCTCAGTGGAATGGGGACCTATTGGAGTCTTCTGACAGAGGTGTGACAAGGATTAACTTCTCTTTTATGGGGGTCCTTCTGGCTGCTGGGTGAGAATAGAGTAAGGGGGAGATGGGAGTGGACGAGGGGAGTCCCAGGGCTCAGGAGGAAGCAGGTGAGAGTCGGCGGCAGGGGAGTCTGGACCCCGGTGGAAGCCATGGAGGTGGGGAGAAGCGGTCGGGTTCTGGAGGCTTTTAGCAGCTTAAGCCAACAGGATTTCCTGCCCGTTCGTCCGGGTGTAACATGGGGTGTTGCAACATGGGGTGTAAGGCCTGGAGAGTTGTCAAGAATGGCAGCAATGATTTTGACTTGAGCAACTGCACAAAAGGAGTTGTCATTGACCAAGAGGAGGAAGAGGGGTGCGGGGAGAGTAGGGACCAGGCAGGGAGGAGTGCAGCAGCCACCTCAATTCTGTCATCTAAGCAGTGGGGGAACCAGTGCCAGCTTTGTGGGGCTGTTGGACGTCACACTTGTCTGTGGGCTTCTGCGTCACGGCACTTGTCACAGCGGATCAGGCAGTGGCCAGGCTCATGGACTTCAATCTGGGCTCTTGAGGGCCATTGGGGCCTGGGGGCCGACGATGGTCGCCAGCCCCGGCCCCGTTATAGCCCAAGGAGCGGGCGCGCCTGCGTAGTGTGACCAGCTCGCCAACAACTAGCGGTGGGACTTTGGAAAAGCGACTTGACAATTCCTCAGCCTGTTTTGAAAATGGGGGTGGTGGGAATGACCATCTACTTTGGGGGTTGCTTGAGGAAATGAGATCACACAGAGGACGTGAGCTCCTCAGGAGGCTTAAACGGGCTAACCCAGGAAAGAAGCGCCCCAGCCTGGGCATGCGCCCTGAGCAGTGGGCAGGGCCTATTCGGCGGGGCTGCGGGGCTTCCTAGTCACCAGAATCTGTGCCTCCATCTCCCGCCTCCGCACCCAGGTGGGAGACCTTGAGGGCCAGGTTGGGGAGTAGACATTGTCTCAGGCCAGTCATCTCTCTCATGCCCAAAGGGAGGCGCAGCCTTGCCCCCCCCCCCAAAGGGGATGGGAAAAGGTCCCCAAAGGTTTGGGAGCAAAAACAGGGTAAAGAATGGGGGTGGGGCTCAGGATCCAAGGACCCTTCTAAATCGAGATGGGGGACTCTGTGGTCGGGTCACGGGAGCGTGACCTGGGATGCGATCACCTCCTCAGCGTGGGGCCTGGAAGGACAGCCAGGTGGCCTCACGGTTGACACGGACCCTGGTCATTACTTCTCCGCAGCCCACCTGACCTGCCAACGGGGGATCAGGACCTTGACCCGCAAAGGCCTGTCTCGGGAGCCTGAGGAGTGGGAGGCGACGGGGACCCAGATATGCGACGAGGGGGCGGTGTGTCAGGAGACACTGCTGCTGGTAGATGTGGGTGCGTGGGCTGCGCAAGAGGGCAAGACCTGCCCGACTCCCCACCGTGCACTCCGACCCCTGAATTTCCTGCCCGCTTCCCCCTCGTACCTGGAGTTCTCAACGCAACGCCTTCCTCATTCTGTGCCTTGGTTTCTCCTTTTGGAAGCTGGGGGTGGGGTGATGGCCACCAGGGAAGCTGCCTTGCTGGGTGGTCGCCAGCGCAGACCCCATATTGAGCACCTGCCTGCCGGATGCTGCAGACCCCACTGTGCCCTTGTGTCTGTCTTCTTGCAGTTTTCTGGGGCAGTGGGAAGCAGGAAAAAAAAAAATTCAGGGTAGGGAGATAAATAGCTAAGGAGAGAGATGCAGCTGGGGAAGTGGGGAGGGAATGTGCGGTGGAAGTGGCTATTTGAAAGTGGGTGCTGAGGGCAGGTGCTAGGAAACCAGAGCAGGCAGAGCCGAAGGGAAGACCCAGGCCCTGCCCCTCCCCCCTCCTCAGGCTCAGCGCCCTCAGCTGAGCACCCCCAGCTCTGACCTCCAGCAGCCCAGTTCTTCCTCTCTTGCTCCACAGGACCCGAGTCAGTCCTAGTGGGAAGTAAAGGCTGCAGCAACACCCAGACACACGAGTCCCAGAATGTCACCGCATTTGGAGGGCACCCCGGCTTGCTCTTGGCCTCCTACACCCGTTTCTGCACCTCCTCTGGGTGCAACCGAGCCAACAGCACCAGCGTCCTGTTGAACTCCCTCCCCCCTTCAGGTATGGGGTCCCTGTGGGCTGGGCATGGAGACATGGGGGCCCTAGGAACACAGACTCTGGGGCTCAAGGTGGATGGCTGCAGCTAGGAGCAGGGCTGGGCACCCCCAATCTTCTCTCTGCTCCCCAGCTGGCCCTGTTCCTGGAGTCCTGCGGTGTCCTGTCTGTGTAAATTTGTTTGGCTCCTGCTTGGGAAGCACTGAGGCTGTTATTTGTCCTAAGGGCACCACTCGTTGTTACAGCGGCGCCATTTCTCTCAGAGGACGTGAGTACTGGAACCCATGGGCCTGAGAGTGAAGGAGGCTGGGGGCTCAGAGCTCTTAAGGCTGAGGGAGGAGGGGCTGGGGCCTGGACTCTTGGCTCTGGGGGAGGAGTGGGCAGGGCCCGGGATTCCTGGGCCTGGGGAATGCAGTGTGCTGCACGGGCTCCCTCCGGACTGGATCTTCTCTCTCTAGCTGGTCTGACCACCACAATGCACATGAAGGGTTGCATGACCCAAAATGCCAGGTTCTTGTTGCACCACATCAAGAATATTGGGATCTTCTCTGTGCAAGAGACCGTTGAGGGTGAGAGCTCTGAACATGAAGTGCCTCCAGCTCCAGACAGAGCTGCCCCTGCCCGCTGCCTGACTTGGGTGATGGGGTTGTGGCTACCCCTTGCCCTTTGGTGCGGGGGACTTTGCCCTCACTGCTGACCCCACTTCACCATGATTCTCAGCTCCTCTTGGCCCCCTAAGCCTAATCCTCCTTCTGATGCCATACTCAAAACTCCTGTTCTTTCTATGAGTTATCATCCCTATACACACCCACACACTATCACCCGATGACAAGATTTGGAAGGGCTGGTAGCAGCTGACCTCGCCCTAAGGGAGACTGGACATTCAAGCAGTGACCAATGTGTCTGATAATAAAAACATCATCCTTTCTCTCAGTGCTGGAGTTTTCCTGCATGGGGGGAACACAACCATCAGAGGTCCAGGCGGTCGATAAGAGTCACCAGCTCAGGTCTGTCCTTCGCCGATCTGGTCCATATATCTCCAGAGGCATCTCTCTTAGCAGAAAAGGCCCCAGTACACACAGAGTTTCATCCCACTTGAGTAACTGGACATAAGGGTGTGAGTAAAGGAGAGAGACAAAGGGCTTGCAACTTCCCAAAGATGATACCACGGGGTCTCTGTCCTAATCCTAGGCCTGAAAGCATGAGAGCGGGAGGGGAGATTTGAGAGGACTGCCCGAGAGGAGCTCTGATCTCAGGTTGGAAAATCCAGCCAGCCCCAGAGACACAGTCCCTGTCCCTCACCATCTGCGGACACCTCCCCTGGACCTTTGTGGTAGCACCCAAATCTCCATTCCTATGAGGAGTGTTTGATGGTCTTGTCTTTATGGCTATGGCTACTCCCGAGACATTACCCAAGGAAAGAGTACCCCCAAAGCACGTCTGGCTTCCAAGCAGAGTCTTCCTTGAGTCAGCAACCCACCCTTCCTCTGGCATCAGCCGGGCCACCCTCTTTGGCTGTGGCTCCAGCAGCACGAGGAACACAAAATGGAGAGGGAGCCAACATGGCTTCCAGCTGACTGGTGCCGTGATGGGATTCTTCACCCACACCACCCCCAAGCTCACAAGGACCAGAAGCAAAAATTCTTTGGATGTACTAGTGGGAGGGGGCACCCCCTTATCCACTCCATTTCATGGGCTCCTGCATTCTGTATCGGGGCGGGGGGGAGGCAGGACAGATGGGTCATTGACTTAAGATGTGAGTCATTTCCTGCTGACCACCTGGTCAGTCAAGCGCCACCTCAGCATTCCAATTAACCAGCCATCTCTGGAGTGGGCACCTGAGGGGATCCGTGAGCTTCGTGAGTGTGAGTGTGAAGTAACACATCATGGGACACCCCAGCCACGGAGGAGCCACGGAGAAGACATTTCTATTTTCCCAGACAGCAGTGCTGACAGAAGCACTGAGTACAAGGAAGGGCACTCACTGCCCACGGTGTGTTGGCCTCTGGGACGATACAGCCCCATCCAGCCTGCCACGGCGTGTCCAGCGCAGTCCTGCCCCAGGGCAGCTGGCACGACAGGGCCTTAGCGTCGGTCTCTGCCTGTGCTGGTTTGGGCACTGAGTTCAGTCCATGGCCAGGTGAGACTTGGGGGGAGCAAGTCCATTTGCTGTGCCCGTGCAGAGCCTCCCCTCCTGCCCACACGCGCTGTCAACACGCACTGATGGGGAGAAGCTGCCTCAAGCCGTGTGCCGTACCCCAAGAGCCTCCTCTCATGCAGGCGTTCTAGTGGGCGCGTGACTAACTTCACCTTCTGTGCCTATCCCCAGACTGATGCCGGCAAAACCAAGGGGTTTCCCAGGGGTCCCCAACTGATAGGGTCAAGACCCACGTTGCCCTTTTTAGGGTTTACGTCACCGGTGTGCATAAAGGCAGAGTAATAAAGGCTGTGTTTGAAGATTTTTAACTGAGTGTCAAAGCGCCACAGGAGGCCTCCCCAATAGTGGGCAGGGAACCCGCACAAGTCCACCCGCCTGATCGGCCCTCCCTGCTCCACCCCTCAGTTCCAGCTGTCACTATTCAAGAAGTCCATGGAGCCTCCCTGTCTTAAGTTTATTCTTCCCAAGTCCCTGGCCGGGTGCTCACCCTGACCCCTGAAGACCTAGACCCACAGAATCCTCCCTCCAACAAGGTGGACCCCGGAAGCTTTGTGACCTGAAGGATTTTCCTACTTCACTCTTTCAGGGCCTGTCTCAGTGGGGTGCTAACACGGCAGCCGCCCACATCTTCCTGGAGTCTGCCCACCCTCAGATCCAGCCAGAAACCTCAGATGCACTTTCCCTTCGAGCTTGCTTGTGTGGGGGAAGGTGAGGCAGGAGGAGCAGTGACAAGGGTGTCAGCCACCTATTGGCACATTCACAAGCGCCCTCACCCCCTGCTTGAGCCATCGGCAGACACAAGGTCTCCATGGATGACGAATGCCGGGGTGCACACCAGTGCCTGAGCTCAGACAGCACGCGGTACACGGTGTGCAGTTCAGCCCACAATACTCTTGGTGTCCCACGGGCAGGTAGTCAGACCACTGGGGCCCAGGAATGAGCCTGGAGCTAATTTCAAAAGGGAAGCTAATTATTTGCAGAGGAGACATAGCTTTGCTCCAAAACCCTGAGCTACTGCACTGATGGGGCAGGTATCTATTATCTCTTTAGGTCACAGAACTTTCGGTGACGTTGGGTCTGGTGGGTCATATAGCCTAAGGTTCAGCGCAGCTGGATTCTAGCCTAGGCCTTTGTCAAAGCCCTTTCCTGCTCTGGGGCCCACACACAACTGGCAGTTATAGGGGTTCTCTCACTAGTGGATAGGATAGTAAGTCAAAATGTGCTACATATCCCCCCCAGAATTTCTAAGGGATATAGCTCCTTTCCAAAGGCAGCCACAAAAGTGTAGCGAATTGTCTCTCCATTTCGAAAGAATACTGGGACATGCTGAGACCGTAGGCCCCTAGAATTTACACCAGTGTAATGGGAGACTGGCAACTGTCTTATTCCCACATCATCAGGGTGTTTACTACTTTTTGTTCACTGTGCTGATCCAATTAACACAATTCATCAATGAAATCGACCAGTGTGATGTTCTATAGGAAACCAAATGATCAAGGTCCCTCAAGACCATACTATAGGAGATCACTGGAGATCCAACTGAGTCATGAGGTCAGAAAATGAAGGTGTAAATGCTACTGAGGTCTCTGCCAATAAATACAAGAAAATGAATTGTTAGAGACATAGCTGAGGGTCCAAGGTCTGCAAGAAATTACATCCAGAACTGCAGCTGCATTCGCCATTGCCATTTACGCCTGTCACACACAGCTCTCTTTCTCCAGACCCTTCTGCTTTTGCAGTGACCAAACAGGTTCAGGACACAGAGATGTGATAGCAATCTCAACCCTCTCCAACACCTCTGAAGCTTTGCAAGATAAGATATTCCTCCAGGAGAGAAATATTGCTTCTGAGTTGCTGCCTTGTTTGGGGATGGGGATGGTATCAGAAGCATCTTGACTTTTCAACCACAAGAACCTCCCTCCATGAGTTAAGCAACCTCTGTGGGGAATTTTGCAGTTTTCCTACTCTCATTATACACTCTGGAGTGACAGAAATGTCAACATGATGAGTCCCTGGTCCCTCTATGTTCACTGGGAAAGGCACTTGAACGAAGAGTCCACCTATGCCCTCACCTGGGTCATAGTGGGGATTAACATCCTTCCAGAGGCAGCATTCAAGTAATTCCCACTAGGTCTGACCATTCCCTTTGGTCAGTGACTGACTCCCAAAATAAATGTCCCCCTGGCCCTGGCTCACGCCCGTTTTTCTGATGTAGGGGAAGATTCACTGTCTCCACCTGTGGCTGCATCGCAGGGTCCTTCCCAAACAGACCCAGCCTCCCGCTCATTCATAGGATTCCAGGCCTATGAACTGGCTTAATCTGGGAAGTATGTAAAATGCCACAAATTCCCATGTAGTGACCCAGGTCGTAATTCTTCCCAGCAGAGCTCAAAAATTCCCACCTGCAGCACCTTAGCAGGCTTCCCATTGATTTCATTTTAGGGACACCCTCCCCCCAGCTCCTACCCCCACCCCACCGTCATTAAACTTCACCACAGATCCCTGCCTGTCAAAATGCCCTGATGACCTTTTTCTCCGTGCTTTGTTTCACTGGCCTCTGCACGACCATCGCCACCATTTGGCTGTTCCAGGCTCCTGTCAGAATTTCTTGCCTCACGGGTGAGCCGCCACCACCGTGTTCCTGATGTCCCTTCCTCTATGTATCTAATGCCTTCTTAGGGGATGTGGTAAGGAGACTGGACGTGACAGACTCAGCCCATGTCCCCAAACTTGGGACTCTATTTTTCTCCAGCATGCCAGAGAAATCCTAGAATTCACTCCAGATATGAACTCACTATCCTAGAGGTGTCAACACCTTGAATCCTACATCCCACGTGAAAGTATTGGGTCCCATCAAGTCATACTCTGCCAAAGTTTCCTGAACACGCAAGCCAGACAGTGACGCAAGGCACCCATGCTCACTGCCGTCCGCAAAGACCTCCTCTCCTGGGCTGTGGGCACTGCCCCTGGCTTGGTTGCTGGGGCAAGATTGGGGTTGGTTATGGCTCTTTTGTGAGGGGCTCCATCCTTTCCTGCCCCCTGAGAACCCTAACCCACCTGTCCGCTAGTCCCAGGACTCAAGGACCTTTGACACCTAATTATTGCCCATCTCCTCTCTGAATCATATATCTAAGTGTTTTGTTTAGGACAATAGAATCTAATTGCAGCTTTTTTTGTCTTAGATTATTATTTGGTTTCTAAAACCTTTTGCAGGGGAGTCTAAAAGAACACTTACATTCTTTATTTGGCTACATTATGCCTCTTAATATTTGTATTGCTATTCCATTGTTGTTTTTTTTTTTAACAATTTGAGTTAATATTTTTACATAAAATCACGAACCTTGCCAATGCCATTCTAATGGTGGCATTTTCTCTATTTAACAAATACTCATTTATACCAAGAATTCAGAGAAAAAAATACCAAGCACACAAAGGGTGTCCTTACTTCAAGTCATAGCCAGAAAGCTTTGCAGCCATGAACAAGAAATCTGCATGTCACATCTGGTTCGTGACTGACAGGGACACGCAGCGTAAACCCGACGGTAGCTTGTGCCCTCACAGGGACTGCGCATGTTCACACCTGCGGAGTTGCAGAAATGACAGTGGAGCCGCCTTTCCTCCACACGCCTTGCAGAGAAACATGGAGAGGGCTGGGTCACGTCCTGGAGGATGACTCCGGGGTGGCTGGATAGTGAGAAAGCCAAAATGACCCCCAGCGCCTGGGCCACCAGAGGGTTGTGGGGCAGGAGCCGGGGAGGGGACATGAGCGGCCATTTGGGCAGAGAGAGGAGTTTGGTGGGCAGGGACCGGGGGCTGGACCGCCCAGCATGGCTGGAGAAGCCGACTCCATAGCCCAAAGAGAGAAAATGGTGACGTGCCACCCCCTGAGCATCCTCTGCGAGCACGGCACTCATCACACGCCCGGCACGGCCACGTCCTGCAAACCCCGTGCCCGTCAGCCGCCACTCGGCCTTCTGCGCATGCGCCCGGAGGGACCGAGCCGGGACTAGGCCTCTCGGCCCCAACGGCGTTCCTCAGGCTCGCCCAATGAGCGCATCACATGCTTCTGGTTGACCAATGGGGCTTCGAGTAAACTCCGGGTGACAGTGTCCCCACCGCCCGTGCCCCCGCGACTGTAAGGGGCAGCAGGTAGGGCCAGACAGACGTTGCATTTTCTCTAAGAAATGTTCGCTTACAGCATTTTACCACTATTGCCAGCAGTACCTTCTGCCAAGCCGGGTTTTTGTGAGGCTCACTGGATGCCTGGAGGAGTTTTTGGCCCCTTAAGGGAAAAAAAGGAGGCAGGGGACCCAATTTCTGGATCCTGAGGGAAGAGAGGGCTGGAGGTGCCGGGACTCCTAGGCCTGGGGGTCGGGGGTGGGGGGACGGGGGGCAGCAAGTGCTGGGCGCCTGGGGAGCTGGGGAGCAGGTTGACGCCCCAGAATCACGAGCTCTGTGGGAAAAGGTGACTGAACCCAATACTGGAACCTTCGATGGGATGGGGCTGGGTCCTTGGAACCCGGGGTTCTTGGGGAGCTGGCCTGGGACTGAGCAGCCGGGCCCTGAGAAACCACAGGCCTGAAGCGGGACTCTCCAGTCCGGGGGGGACCAGCCTCTGGGCCAGACTCCGGGGGCCTGAGGAGCACCTGGGCGTCCCGTACCTGGGATTTGTAAATACGGTTGTGGAAGCAGAGGCACTGTGACCTCGGTAACTTGCTCCATCTCACGGACAGCTGAGGACAGACTGTCCCAGGCTTAGGCCATCAACTGTGCCCTGAAGCCTGTGACTGACCAGAGCCTGGGTTGATGCTCATTCTGTGTGGTTCACCAGTTTCCTCTTCTCCATTAAAGCACATATCCTGAGCAGTTCTTCCAGACCTCCCTCGAAGAAGCTATGGGCAGCTGTCACGTCCTGGGGTTGCTGTTCCTGCTTCCCCTGGGAACCACCTTCTCAAACTGTGTGTATAGGGGTGTGTGGGGAGAACAGCTGGGTCCCGGAGGATGGATTTCCGGTGGAAAAGAAGTGATTGGGGTCCCACTGAGAAGGGCAGGTGGTTAGTTTTATTTCATGCTCTCCCCAGATATGGAAAATTTCCACTGTCACAAGGGTATATCCGTTAGTATAGAAGGTGATTCAGAGCAGCCATTTAACTGGACCACAGAGAAAGTTGAGACTTGTGACAATGAAATGGCCTGCCAGGAGTCTGTGCTGGTCATCAAAACAGGTAACGTAAAGAGGGGAGAGTGGAGTGTGGGGAGGAAGGGTGATTATGTCCATGCCAATTGCATTTGACCTTCCCCAGGCCAAGTATTAGGCCCATCATGTAGGTCCCTTCCTCTTGTCTCACAACAGGGGGCAAGACAGCAGTGCTGGCCACTAAAGGCTGCATTGCTGAAGGGGAACAGGCGGTGACGTTTGTCCAGCACTCTCCATTCCCTGGTATATTCACCATCTCATACAGCAACTACTGTGGGTCGTCCTTTTGCAACAGCAGAGAAGGAATATCTGAATTACTGCAAACGCACGTGACCCCAGGTACCCTGAGAGGGGAGAGGTGGGTATTAAGAGACATGTTTTAACCCCCTGAAGACATCGCAGGTCTTTCTTCTTTTTCTTACTTGACTGAGACCCTAATGGCCCATAGACAAAAGAACCTCAGACCATTATGTTTAATTTCTTAATTGTCCCTCTCTTTTCCCCTCCAGCTCCCGGAAGGCCAACCAGCCTCCGCTGCCCAACCTGTGTGGCTCTTGGGACCTGTTCCAGCGCTCCCTCTCTTCCCTGCCCCAGTGGTGCAACTCACTGCTATCAGGGAAAACTTCAGATTACGGGAGGTAAACTGAACATCTGATGGTGTCAGAGGATGGGAAACCAGACATCTCTGAGAGGATCCCAAGAGACCCCTTCCCATTCAGAGTTCCAGGAACAAGGGGGCACTAGAGTCCCTAAAACATCTCTATCTCCCCACCCTTCCTGTTCCATAGGAGGCATCAACTCGGAGCTGGAGGTCAAAGGCTGCTCATCTTCAGCCGGCTGCAGGCTCATGTCTGGCTTCTTCACCATAGGACCCATGTGGGTGAAAGAAAAGTGTCCATTCCAGCCTGTCCCTCAACCCCGAATGAGTGAAAACGGGGCCACCTGCCTTTCCATTTCGGTGTGGAGGTCAGCGCTACTGCTGCTGTTAGTACAACTGCTGGCCCATTGTCCGTGCGGAAGCCCAACTTTTGACTGCTGATCATTGAGTTGGGGGGCAGGCACAGACGTGAAAGAGAACAGAGGTCTTGTGATGTTTTTGTTAATCCTAATAAAGTTTCTGCTGCGATTTGTGCGTGCCCCAAGACTAGAAGTGGCCTCTTACTGCTTATGGGGTCCTTAAAATTCATCTTCTCCGAGTCACACATATTGCTGAAAGGGACATCTGGAAAACTTTAGTTTCTCACATTCATTTCTTTTTTATGTTGGTGGAGGTAACGTTGATTTATAGCGCTATACATACTTCAGGAGAATAGGTTCATACTGTGACAGTTGCATGTTGCCACTCGTCACCAAAGCGCGGATATATTCCAGCAGAGTGTGCTGAGCCCCGCCCCCCTTTATTCTCATACCTCTCCCTTTCTCTTCTGGCAGCCCCAGTGCAAATTTCTAGAGTTTGGTTGGCTTTGTTCGCGTCTTTGTTTTTCTAAGCCTTGTTTTGATTTAGTTTTGCTATTCCTGTGTCTTGTTTCTCACTCTTCCACATGAATGAAATCATCCAGTATTTGTCTTTCTCCTCTGACTTATTTCACTTTTCTCGGGTCATTTCAGATTTAAGTACAGCCAATTCAAGCCTTTTCCCCCTCCCAGCCTCCTCAGCCAGGGCCGTGCTACAATGCTCGAAGGGCTGAGGGGACCATCTAGTTTTTGCCTCTCATGCTGCTAACTGCTCACGTCCAAGTTCTTACTGGTGATGGTGCCCAGAAGCCTGCTGGCATCTGTGGGAATCCTCCATCCCTGTCTGGGCCCCAGTGGACACTACCACACACCCTCTAAACTCTGCCTCCCCCTTTGCTTCCTCCCAGTCTCTTCCAACTGCTCTCAAATCCCACAGACTAGGAAGTGCTTCAGGAATCTGACGTTGCCCAGACGGCCCATAGGGCTGATGAAATTCCCCCAAGACTCAAGGAAAGAAGTGGGGCCCAGGAAAATGCCAGCCCCCGGCACTTAAAATTCACTTTACACGGACCACTAGCACACATTGTTCTCAAATAGGTTACTTCTGGCAATAATCACACCATTAGGCTTTCATTCTTAAACTGACCCTTGAAAATTCCAGGTGTTAACCAATAAAAAGTCGGGTCTTCACTATTATTACCTCTGCCTCAATTTAAATAACCTACTTTTTAAACTTTAAAGATGAACAGTAAGATATTTCTGACTCAGGACCTCCCTGGTGGCGCAAGAGGTTACGTCTCAGCCCTATGAAGCTGTCTGCAGCCACTGCAGCATGAGTTTGATTCCCTGCCAGGGAGCTTCCCACATGGCGCAGCAGACCTCTCCTGCCTCGCCCGCTGCTCCCCTCAGCAGTGTACTTCAGTAGATCTACCTGTTCTGCTCCCTGCTCTGTCTGGTGAATACTCTCACCACCCTACACCTCTGGTCTACACCCCAGTTCTTGTATGCATAAGAAAATAAATCTTTTTTCTGAAAAACGATATTTCTGGCTCTTTTCATCTCTATGGTAATTGATTGAATAGAGGAGAAGGAGCAAGAGAATATGAAGAATTGGGGTGTGGGGAGACAGCAGCAACAGCAAAGTATAGTTCTGGCATATATCTGCTCTTCAGACAAGTGCAGTCAGCCTCTGTCCTCACATATGGCTGGGGTCATGCTTCTCACACCCTGAAATTCCATCTCCCCTTCCCCTCAGTGTAGCCCCAGCACACTTGCCTACCTTCCATCAACAACTTCTTTCTCCTTCTGACTTACTTCACTTAGCATAATCCCCTCCTGATTTATCCATGTTGCTGCAAATGGCAACAACTTTCCCACAAAGAATGGTCTCCCCTGATAAGGTCACAGCGCCTCAGGGACAGGCCTCCTTTCCAAAAGCCTCACAACTTAACAGCGCTGTAAGATGTGAGTGGCAACTTGATGTTATGGGTCTTCCAGAACTGTTTATCAAAATGAACCAAGCTTCTGTCACACTCACACACACACACACACACACACACACACACACACACACACACACCTCCAACAACTAAATGACCACTACCAACTGCAACCCATCACATTACTGTCAACTTGGTGCTAATGTGAAGAAAAAGCCAGCAAGTTCTAGCACGTAGAGAAGAGCTGCAGGAGTTAAGGAAGTATGGGCACTGCAAAAAGGTAAGAATTGAAAGATTCCTCTTTCTGCTTCCTCAGAGCTGTCAAAGTGGCCCTGTGGGCACAGCCTCATTTGGGGAAGTGATGTATGAGTAGGTCAATTTTGATTGGAGACCTGAAAATCAGTTCTTCAGTTCCTGTTATTATTTCATGTTAACAATTATCACATTTATGGGACAATTAGTCTGGGTTTTTTTGGTTTTTGTTTTTTTTTGCTCTATGCTAAGAACTTTAGGAATCCAATTTGTGTAATACTACTGTGTATTTTTGGCAGAAATTAGAGGCAACTCAAATATCCATCTCTGGGAAGTGGGTAAGAGAACGGAACAGCCTCCCCACGTGTCTCTTTCAAGTACATCTCTACAGGTTTCTCCTCCACACCTCTCCCCCTCCTTTACTCCACCTCCAATATATATCCACCTTGCTCCTTTCAGGCTGCCCCTGTCTAGGGAGTCTGCTTAATGGCCTGCTGGGAGTTGTAATCCAGGGCAACTGCATGTAAGTGGGGGCAGAGGAAATGGTCCCAGTTCACTGTGCTGCAAACTCCCCCTTTCACGGAGATGCATCTGTAACGGGGTCTCCAGAAGAGATCGACATCTGAGTCAGGAGATGAGTAACCATCACCCTCCCCATTGCAAGTGGGCATCCTCCTGCCCACTGAGATTCTAAACAGAACGAGAGTGGAGAAGGGGGCATTCGCTCTCCCTGCTTGAGAGGAGACTTTGATCTTCTTGCCCTTGGACATCAGTGTCCCTGCTGCTCGGGCTTTGGACTCAGACCAGGACTTACCAGTGACCTTCCTGGCTCTCCAACTCGCAGCTGGCATATCATGGGACGTCTTGGTCTCCAATGCCAATAATTTTTATTTATATTTATATATTTTAATTTATATGTTTATAACATACATTATATACATTTATAATATAAAAATTTAGAACATAAGACCTAATCTATTTTTCTCTTTCCAACAGAGAAGCCAACTTAATCCTGCATTTCTTTGCTTTCCCCACAATGCCCTAACTGAACTTTCTTCCCCCAACTCCTCTCCTCTTAGCTAAGCTATTAAGATGGCATTGAAAGCCACGTGGTGGGTTACTTGGGCATGTTATGAATATAGGAGGTATACATGTCATTAAAATATGATTTTGGCCTTTTTCTCTTATTCTGTTTGATGCTTTTATATTTGCCAAGCTACGAGAAACCAGAGGGGTCTGGGATGATTTCTTTGGTATCCTAACATCCTAATATGGCCCCACTTCCCAGGGTGGTGAGACTGCTTCCTTCACTAAAGGGGCAGATATTTGTCCTTAGTGGAACAGACACGACCCCTGCATGCACATTTCCTGCGCGCTGTGCCTCCGTGAGACGGCCAGCTGTGGGCCCACCGAATGCTTTACTTGCCGCTATGGTATTCCACGCTCAGTGATTTTGATCAAAGAACTCACTTCACAGCAAAGGAAGTGTGGCAATGAGCCCGCACCAATGCAATTCTCTTATCTTACCCTGCTCTCCCCATTCTGAAGCAGTTTGCCTGGTCAACTGGTGGCATGGCCTTTAAAGATTCCATCTACAGCGCGAGTCAGGCGGCAATCCCTTGCAAGCCTGGGACGAGATTCTTTCGAAGGCTGTTTCTGCTGTCGAGAGCGTCCGGTGTACCTGCGGTTCCTTTGACAGTGGGATTCGTGGAACCCTGGTCTAGGAATCAA
The DNA here is from genome assembly GCA_004024925.1 of Scalopus aquaticus. Classification (NCBI taxonomy): domain Eukaryota; kingdom Metazoa; phylum Chordata; class Mammalia; order Eulipotyphla; family Talpidae; genus Scalopus; species Scalopus aquaticus. Next base: position 48,906 of record PVIJ01010387.1, read on the forward strand.
GGGCTGTGCATGGAGAGGCACCACTCGTCCCTACCCCTGGGGGTCCACTGGCGACATTTTTGCTTCCTGTCCCCTCACCTTTATGCTCTGCTGGCTTAGAGGTCTTTGTTCCAAAAGGACATGTGTTTCCACCAGGAGACACAATCATGATTCCAGTGAACTGAAAGTTAAAACAGCCACACAGGCATTCTGGACTCCAGCAGGCCCAGCCGGCTCAGCCTGCTGGGTCAAGAACCGTGACCAGCGGAGGTGCCTTCTGAAGGCAAAGGGTAAAGAGAATGAGTAGTCGAAGGCAGTCATGAATACCAGCCACTGCCCTGTGACCAGTTACAGCAACCAGAACCGTCATCCTCATGAGTATTTTCTCCTTCTTTCATTCTGGACACTGCTGTGTGCACGCATGCATACGCTATGCAAATGCTTTTGTTTTCTTTCCTCTCATTCTCTTACCAGATAAAATAGGATGTGTACTTTACAGTAATACTTCAGTGTGGCTCATTCCACATCTTCACATTTCAGCTAAGAGATATCAGCAGAGCAAACATCTCTCAAGGACTTTACCTTCTCTTGTGGGGAAAGGATCGGTGTGTTCTCAGGTGTATGCAGGTAGCCGCACCTTGTTAACTGGAATTAGGACCCTGCTATTATTTGGAGACTATGGCTGAAGGAGAGGCACAAGGGGGCCCAGTTGACAAAGGGTTAATTTTATATGTTAACGTGCCTGGGCCAACGAATGCCCAGATAGTGTAATATCATAGTTATTATATTGCTATAATAATTGGAGACCATGATATGCCAGCTGCGAGTTGGAGAGCCAGGACGGTCCATGGTAAGTCCTGGTCTGAGTCTCAAAGCTGGAGCTTGAGGACAGCTAATTATATTTAGAAAATATAAATATATACAAAAGTAAGTCTCGGGCCTCCCTGGTGACACAAGGGGTTAAGTCTCAGCACTATGAAGCTATCTGCAGCCACTGCAGCATGAGTTTGAGCCCCGACCAGGGAACTGCCCACATGGCGGACACAGCAGACCTCTCCTGCTTGCCTGCTGCTCCCCTCAGCAGTGGATTTCAGTAGATCTGCCTGTTCTCCTCCCCATCCCCGCACCTCTGGCCTGCACCCTACTCTTGTAGGCTGTTGGCTGCAACATAGTTGGATCTCAATAGGGTCTCTGTTGGGTCCCTGTCCAGGCAGTGTAGCCCCACGCCGATACACTTCAGGGTGACGGGAAAGCCCACGAGGGGTTTTGTCAGAGGCGTGACAAGCTCTTCTTTTACTCTCATGTTCTTCCGGCTGCCTATACCGGAGGATGGGCCGCAGAGGGGCAGTGGCTGAAGCAGCGAGGAAGGTTCGTGAACAATTGAATTCCCCTAGGAAAGGTGGGCTGGCAGTGACCTTGGAGAGACATCTTGGAAGAGGTGAGAACTTTTCAAGGCTGGAGTTAAGATACTCTACTTTCCGGTACACAGTATGTGGTGCAATTAGAAGGCTAGAAAAAGGCACAGAGGAAAGACAGAAAGATCCATAGATGCACAGCCCGGGTGAGCTGGTGCTGACGGAGCACCTGGTGCAGAGAGAGGCCCCACACCGGCTTAAAGCTCTTACAGCACCCCCACGGCGATGCTGGGGAGGGGTCATTATGCCCATTTTGCAAGGGAGGAAACTGAGGCTGTGAGCCTGTGATTTCCCCACGTTCCAGCAGGAGGCGCTGCAGGAAACCCCCCACGGTGGGGGTGGGGGTTGGGGACAGCCCAGCAGACCAGGCAGTTTCCACAGGCTCTCCGCCCAACTCACCCTGAGGCTTTGAGGCATTTTCTGAGCCTCAGTTTCCTCTGCCTTGTCCTCTAAATGGAGAAATGCCCAGCTGCCTCTTCGGGGCGCTTTGAGGCCCTGTGGGGATGAGCTGGTTGTACCACAGGCTGATGCTGAGCCCGCAGTCAGGAAACGAGATGGACGCTGTTGGACACCCCGGGGAGGGAACAGGGCGCTTTCCTCTCTCCCTGGGCCCTCTGCCTGGCTGGGCAGCGTGGCAAGTGCCCAGCGCTTCCCGGACACCTCTGCCTCTCTGTGAGGGCATCTCAAACCATGGAGGCTCGGAATGTTCTGTTCGCCCGCTGGCCACTGCATTCCACTGAGAGATAAGCTTGGGCTTTATGTCCCGTGGCAGAGGAATGTGCTGACATTGTCCAGGTGAGCTGGATTCTTATCAGCTTGCAGGGGGTCGTGCAAGGGGAATGGCTTCTATAAAAGGATAGGATGTGGGCAATTGTCAGTGCTGAGAAGACGAGCAGACATGGCGGCCAGCTGGAGACTCTTGTTGGTTTGGGCCTGCGCTTGTGTCTTCCTACAGCTGGACTATGCATATGGAGGTAAGAGAGGGGAGAGGGAAGGGCCTGCACCCCAGTGGGCTGGTGTAACCTCAATACCAGGGGCACCAAATCCATCTACCATGTCTTGAGTCTGTCTTGGTGCCAGACGTTGGGTCTTTACCTTTTCAAATAAACTTATTGGACTTCCAATTTCTATCTATCAAGCCACTTCATTCTTCAGTTCAAAAAATAAGTAACTGGGGACCATAAACCCCATGAAGAGACCCGTCCTCGTTACCTCTTTATCTCAGTACCACGGTTAGAGGCTGCTCGAGAGACTGGTTATCTGCTCAACCTTTTCACAGGGGATTTTAATTCATTTTCATTATTATTGTAACTGTTGAAATATTATACTGAGAGATGCCTGGTTTTTTGTGTTTTCTGCTCAGTATGTTTTCTCTTTGCTCTATTTTCTCCTTTCTCTTGTGTGTTTGTATTTACTTCCCCACCACCATCCTGAATCTTTTGGTCCCTTTCTCTTCCTCACCCTCTTAACTTCAGAGCCCTTCAGAATGTTTGTTCATGTCCACTAGTTCTGGTATCACCAAATCATCTTTCTCCCCCTCAATTTTATTGGTCAGTCATTTACATAACTTTACAACTTTGGGGGTACATTGCACACCTCCATGTGCGCACTTGCTTCACTATCCCCCATTAAAACGCTCATGCTAATGTTCTATCCGCTTCTTTCCCCATCCTCTCTCTTCCGGCCCCCATTCCCTCTCCTATCCATTATACTTTTCACAGAGCCTAAGAATTATTTTTGTTGTGCTTTGGCAGTTTACCAGATCGTTGGTTATCTGCTGGGTATATATCCTGGATTTGTTTTTATTATTCTGACTTCCCATTACTGGAAGGGAATTCTCTCAAACTCCATTTTGCTGAAAACAGCTGCATTTCATCTTTCCTTATGGCTGAATAGTATTACATGGTGTGAGAGCTCCCTGGTGGCCTAGGGGTTAAGTCTTAGTGCCATCACCGCTATGGCCTGAGTTCAATCCCTGGCCAGGCAGCTGACCCACATATGGTGCAGCAGACCTCTCCTGTCTCACCTGCTGCTCCCTACTCTGTCTCTGGTGAATCCTCTTGCACCTATAGCCCACGCCCCAGTTCTTCTATGAAAAAAAAAAAAGTATTGCATGGTGTGGAGAGACCAAATCTTCTTGATCCCAACATCTATAAATGGCTATTGCGGCAGCTACCACATCCTGGCTATTGTAACAAATGCTGCTATGAATTTTGTGGAACATAGAGGTTTTTGGGTCAGTGGTTTCATATTTTTTGGATGGTTGCCAAGAGTGGGATTGCTGGGTCATATGGTAGCTCCATTTTTTAGTTTATAAAGTAAATCCAGATCTCTTTCCATGAGATTGTAACAGACTACATTCTCACGAACAGTGCAACAGGGTCTCGCTTTCTCCGCATTCTCTCTGCTGCTTGCGGTTGGAGATCTTTGTAGTCTGTGCCACTCTCACACTGGATTGTGTGAGTTTATTATATATCTTGGATTTTAACTCCTTATCAGTTATACATTGCGTGGAATTTTTCTCTCATTCAACAGGGTGTATTTTTAATCTTCCTGTATTTACTCTCACTGTGTAAAAGCTTTTGAACTTGAAGTCATCCCAGTTGTTTTTCTTTGTTTGATTTCCTTTGCCTTAGAGGTTGAGACACCAGAAGCATCTTTATCTTGGCGTCATGAGAGGTATCACAAATGTTTTCTTCTATGTGTATCATTGTTTTGGGTCTTATATCTAAATCTTTTTTTTTAAAGATTTATTTATTTATGCATACAAGCTGGGGTACAGGCCAGAGGCATGGGGTGGCTAGAGGGTTCACCAGAGACAGAGTGGGGAGCAGCACAGGCAGATTGACAGAAATGCACTGCTAAGGGGTGCAGTGGGCGAGGCAGGAGAGGTCTGCCACACCACGTGGGAATCTCTCCAGCTGGGCATCGAACTTGCGTCTCTGCACAGCTCCACAGCGCAGCGCTTAACTGCTGCGCCACCAGGGAGGCCCTTATATCTAAATCTTTAATCCATTTGCAGTTTATTTTTGTATATGAAGTTACAGAGTGATCTAGCTCCATTCTTTTCTGCATCATTTTCCAATTTTCCCAGAACCATTTATTGAAGAGGCCGTCCTTCCCCCACTGTACAATCAGAGCTGCTTTATCATAGAGTCGATACTGATATGCACTTGGGTTTACTTCTGGGCTTTCAATTCTAGTCCATAGGTTCATTTTTCTATTTTTGTGCCAATACCATATTGCTTTCAGTGGCGTTGCTTTATAGTAAAGTTTGACATCAGATAACATGATACCTCTGCCTCTCTCCTTTTCACTCAGAGTTGCTTTCATAATTCAATGCCTTTTGTGTTTGCATATAAATCTCAATATTTTTGTTCAATTTCTCTTAAAAAACATTGATGGTATAGATGGGAGTTATATTAAATTTATATAGCATTTTAGGCAGGATAGTCCTTTTTTTTTAAAGATTTATTTATTTATGCATACAAGCTGGAGTACAGACCAGAGGCATGGGGAGGCGAGAGGGTTCACCAGAGACAGAGTGGGGAGCAGAACAGGCAGATGGACGGAAACACACTGCTGAGGGGAGCAGCGGGCGAGGCAGGAGAGGTCTGCTGTGCCATGTGGGAATCTCCCTGGCCGGGCATCGAACTCACGTCGCCGCTGCCAACAGCTCCACAGTGCAGCGCTTAACCACTGCGTCACCAGGGAGGCCGAGGGTAGTCCTTTTGATTATATTGATTCTCCCATCCATGAGCATGAAATATCTTTCTCTTGCCTTACGTCACTGTCTAATCCCTTTAACACCAACTTACAGTTTTCATTGTTTAAGTCTTTCACCTCCCTGGTTTAAGTGAGTTCCTAAGTATTGATTTTTTCTGATACAACTGTGAATGGAATTATTTTCTAAATTTCTTTATTCTCTTATTCATTATTTGTCCATAAAAACACAACATATTTTTTTGTAGGTTGATTTTGTAACCTGCCACTTTGTTGTATGCATTTTTGATTTCTAATAGCTGTGATATGTAGTTCTCTCTCTCTCTCTCTCTCTATATATATATATATATATATATATATGTATATATATTTATATATCATCAGCAAATAATGACTAGTTTCAGTTATTTTCAAGTCCGAATTCCTTTTATTTCCTCTTATTGTCTGACTGGTCTGGGAAGGGCTTTACATTTTAATTTTCAAACAACCGTGTATCTTAAACCCAGGTCAGTTTGACTCAAAGATCATAACAGCTGCCTCCTCCTAGGTCTCCACTCCCGTCCTAGACACAAGCAGCCTATAAGTGGAGTTAGTCACATTGTCAAAAGTAAGAGGTTTTGATATCATGTTTTATTATAACATTAAGACATTAAATACAATTTACTGTTTGGAATACCGCGGCCAGCGCCGTGTTGGGCGTGCCGCGCAGTTGGTGTGGTGGAGCTGAGTACCAGCTTCGTCCCTCCATGCACGTGTGTCAGTGCGATAACCGCGAGAAAGCCTAAGGCTCGAGCATATGTTATGTTGAGTCTTGTAATCGTGGAGAGTGTCTGTTTAGGATCAACACTGAGTTCAGAGTAAGAAAGAAACTGAAGTCAGAGATGCCGGGCAGGTCCTAGTGCAAAATGGTTCTCACTGTGCCCGTTTATTCTAGCTCCCTCTCCAGACAGCACATCTGCTCCCAAAGCTGCTATGCTCCCTATGACACCTGGGAACCACGATCATTCAACTGGTACAAGTAATCAGCGTTGGATATAATAATGAAAACAAAGCAACAATCACACACACACACACACACACACACACACACACACACACCCAACTGGTACAAGTAATCAGCGTTGGCTATAATAATGAAAGCAAAGCAACAATCACACACACACACACACATACACACACACACACAACTGGTACAAGTAATCAGCGTTGGGTATAATAATGAAAGCAAAGCAACAATCACACACACACACACATACACACACACACACAACTGGTACAAGTAATCAGCGTTGGGTATAATAATGAAAGCAAAGCAACAACCACAAGCATACACATATACACACACACCACACACACACACACACACACACACACACACACCAACACAAGTGGGTGGTAACTGGTAGAGAGTCTGCTGAGGCGCTGCGCGCACGCCCTAATCTCAGGAGGAGGTCCGTGTGCATGTTCCTAGGCTGCCCAGGAAGAGCCAGGTGCCACCGATGCGTCAAGGTTAAGCCGCCTGTTAATGGGGGTGTGGGGGTCGAACCTGAGCCTCCACTGCACGTAGAAATGGCCCCCAGTTCCAGAACCCTTCCTTAAGGGCAGAGACCGTGTCATATCGACCCTGACTCCGTAGGCCCAGTGAAGGGTTGTGTGCATGGCAGCCCTTAGTGCTGCCATCCAGGCTGGAATGAGGAAGTTACCGAAGGCGTAGAGACGCCTGGAATGGCTCACAAAGAGATAAATGGCTTTTTTTTTTTTGTGTTTTTGTTTTTGTTTTTGTTTTTTCAGAAGCGAGCTGCGTCTTCCCATTCAACTATTTTGGCAAGTCTTATTTTGATTGCACTTTTGAGCACTCCATCTACAGGTGGTGTTCCCTCTCGGCGAATTACAGCGGGCTGTGGAAGTACTGCACAAAGGAAGGTGAGGGGCAGCTTTTCCTCACGTGAGGAGCACTTGGCTTCCCTGATCAAGGCGGGAATTTCCATAACGACCCCCTCGATGGGCGCCTCCAGCCTCTCCTCACTCCGCCCCATGGGTTCTGCTCGTGTCCCTATTCTCTTGAGAAGATGAAAATTAATTTTTCACGAAGCACTTTCTCACTCTCTCCTCTACTTTTCAGACTATGCCAAATGTGTCTTTCCCTTTGACTACAAGGGCACAAGGTACGACAAGTGCACAACTGCTGGGAGTCTCCTTGGGAAGATGTGGTGCTCACTTAGCCCAGACTATGACAAAAATGGAGTTTGGCGGTTTTGCGATTAAGGAGAGGTAAGAGCCTTGGGGAAGGCTGGGAGGGATGAGGAAAGAAAGACAGGGGTCGGGAAGGAGGAGGCAGAGCTGGAAAAAGAGATGGGCCCAAGTGACACAGGGAGGAATGAGAAAGAGGGAAGAGGCAGATGGAGAGATGGTTGAGGTGGAAGCTGCTAGAGGTTCCAAGAGGAGAAAGGGAAGAAAAGCTTGAAGGAGAGCAAGAAACAAAAGCAAAATGCACAGGTGGAGAGAGGAGGGTTAGAGAAGGACGAAGACAGAAGCTTGCAAGATAAAGAATGGAAGGAGGAGGACCTGGGGAGGGTGTGTGGGAAGAAAAGCCAGGACAGACGTGGGACGGAAGGAAGCGCGAACAACACAGTGTTCTGCGCAAGAGAGCGCGAGCGCGGGAGCAGAGCGCGGGAGTAGAGCGAAAAGAAAAGCGAAGGGCAGAGGCCTGTGCCCCACAGGCAACTGGTGGACAGATAAACACAGCTCGTTAACACTGACCCCCAGCCCGTGTCGATGGATGGCTCGGCGTGTCCAAGCCCCAAAACCAAAGTGAAGGAATCAAGAAATCTCAACAGGAAGGTGGAGCTCTGCGTCCCTGCCATGACACCCGGTTCCTCCCGCCCAGGCCAACCAATAAGCCACTTTCCCTACCAGTGTGACCACGTTTTCCTTCCCTGTGAGCAGCCATCTTCCCAGCAGGAGAGACTCACACACCCAGTCAGACCTGATCTGTTTGATTTTAGCAAGATGAATGACTCCAATTTCTGATTCTTTACAACAACAAAATATAAGGATAACACAGAATAAAACTATCCCTATGCACCCTGGGAAAAATGTTTGGCAGTACCTCCTAAGAATAAATCTATTTAGTGATTAATTAAATATACTATATGCTCTATGGCCTATCACTTCCACATTTGGGTCTACCCCCAAGAAAAATGATCACATATACCAATGTACAAGAATGCTCACTGCAGCCAGCCATAATAGCTACAAACCAGAAACAGTCTAAATGTCCATCAACAGTAGACTTGGGCAAATAAATATGGTATATTCCTGAAACAAAATGCTTCCCAGCAATTAAAAAACTAACAATGCTGCTACATACAAAAACATCATTGAATCTGATAATGTTGCCTGAAAGGAGAGACAGAAGAGTACATAATTGCATGATTCCTTTTATATAAATATCAGAAATGGGCAAATCTAACTTGTGATGAGAGAAATGAGGCAGTGGTGACCTCTGAGTGGTACTGACTAGAATGAAGGGCAAGAGAACCTTCTAGAATGGCTAGCATGCACTATATCTTGACGTAGGCAATGGTTACACAGACATCCAGTTGACGCTCAAACAATGCAAAGGTGAGGAGCACTGACCCTCAGCAGTCAAAAATCCACATATAACTTCTGACTCCCCCAAAATTTGACTATTAATAGTGCTCTGTTGCCCAGAAACCTTAGCAGTAACACAAACAGCTGATGAACACATTTTTGGTATATTATATGTATTCTATATTGTATTCTTATAGTACAAGTAGCTAGAGAAAAGTAAATGCTATTAAGAAAATCATTAGGAAGAGAAACTACATTTACAGCACTGGACTAAAAAAAAAACCTGCATATAAGTGGACCCCACAGTTCAAACCTGTGTTGTTCAAGAGTTGATTGTATATACATACGTGTGTGTATATTCATTGAGTTGTACACTTTTGTTCTCTTATACCCCCCTTTTAAAAATTTAAATAAGGCCTCCCCGGTGGCGCAGCGGTTAAGCGCTGCGCTGTGGAGCTGTCGGCAACGGCGACGCGAGTTCAACGCCCGGCCGGGGAGAATCCCACATGGTGCGGCAGACCTCTCCTGCCTTGCCCGCTGCTCCCCTCAGCAGTGTATTTCTGATCTGCCTGTTCTGCTCCCCGCTCTGCCTCTGGTGAACCCTCTCGCCGCCCCACAGCTCTGGCTTGTACCCCAGCTTGTATGTATAAATAAATAAATAAAAATTTAAATAAAATAGAATAGAATATACAACTAGTATGTTAGTCCTTTCCAGGTAGAGGTGACACCTCTACCTGAGCTGGGAGAAAGACTAGGGCCCAGGTTTTCAGATTCCCTCTCCTGCCACAAGGTGGCTCTCTCTCCTACCTCCAGAGGTCAAGTCCTATGGGAAAACCAACCAAAGATGACTTGACCTGGACAGAAATGTCACTGGAGGAAGAGAGAATGTGTCTGAAAATGGAGCTTGTGGGCCTGGGGTGAGAAATGACATGGGCCTCATTATGGAACAAGGTAGGGCTTGAGCCCCTGCCCTGCCATTTTCTAGCTGTGTGACCTTGGGAATGTTCCCTAGCTACTCTGTGGCCAGTATCATCAGTACAGCATCAAATAATGTCAGTAATATTACCTCAAAAAATGAATGCATAAATATATTTGTTGAATGAAAAATAATACTAGTAATAACACCTACCTTGTGGTGAAATGATGGTGGTGGTGGTTGCTGTTGTCACTGTGAAGTTAAAACCTCATGAAGCTCTTAGAACACCACCTGGCATAGAAAAAGATCTCAAAGTCATTACCTGAATTCAGATTAAGAGGGAAAATATCAGTAATCACTGTAGAAGACCTGGCATGCCACCTCTTTGGGAGCCAATTAGGTAAGGAGAACCTGACTGAGCTGGAGATGCCAGATCCCCTTCTGGCTTCTATGGTCTTTTCCAGAATCTGATGGCCCTCTCAGAGCTACCAGCCAGTGCTGCTCTATATCTGTGGTCCAATGGCTTTAATGAGTCTTTCTGTTGGTGCCAAACACCATATGATTTCACTCATCTGTGGTAGATCAAGAAATAAAAATGAATGAACTAAATAAAACAAAAACGAAAGTTTAGACTATCAGCACAAAAGAGTGGTTACCTGAAGGGAAGAAGGGGAGGGAAGTGGGATTACTGGGTAAAAAAAGGTCAACTGTATTACGATGGATGGAAAGGAAAATTCTACCACATACCAGGTAGTCCACACAGATGCTGATTTAAAATCAACACTTGTGATCGGCCCTCTGCGGGGACACCACCACCAAGAGGCAGATTTTTGTTGAAAGCCTCATGGGGAAGACTGTTACTCTCAAGATTGAACCCTTGGATACAACAGAAAATGTCAAGGCCAAGATCCAGGATGAGGAAGAAATTCCTCCTGTTCAACAGAGACTGGTCTTTGCTGGTAAACAAATGGAAGATGGACGAACTTTGACTACACCATTCAAAAGGAGTCATACTCCACTCCCGAGAAAAGTGGCAACAGAGAGAGAAGGTTAAGTTGGCTGTTTTGAAATATTATCAGGTGAAAGAACAGTAAAATCAGCCGCCTTTGTCGGGGGTGTCCGTCCTGTGAATGTGTTGCTGGGGTGTTATGACCACCGTGATTTGACAGACATTATTATGGCCAAAATTGTCTGACCTATCGTTTCAGACGTACCTGAGGGACAAGAAAGCTCTCCCAAGATGGCCTCCGTGAAGGAGCAATCCACAAGGTCCTTCACGACGACTCACACGGAGGTTTGAAGGCACATGTACCATGTACCATGTTTTGGGTTTGCCAGATTAGCTATAAAAGCCCCACTGTTATTACAGACTTGAACTTCTCCATGCCTGTGTGCCCTGAGGACAGGGAGGCCACTGAGGGAGACCAGGAACTGGGAAATAACCCACACCCACAGTTACTGTAAGAATGACAGAGACAGTCCCTCCATTCTGCAGGCCGGGCGCTGGGGAGGCGGGCGTGTGCTCAGCGCCCTGCCTCAGGCCTCTGTGCCCAGACAGCTATCTCATTTGCTGATGACAGCCCAGCCAGCCTTGCTTTACCCAGGAAGGTTCTAGGTTCATTCAGGTCCAGCGGTTTTTACAAGCAGCAAAAGTCCTGGGAAATTGGCTTGTGCCAGCCACTAGATTCCACCCCCCCTTATAAAATGGAGATAATCATAGCTCTGGCTTTACAGAGCTCTTGTGGTGTTTAAGTGGCCAAGCATGGAACCAGTATGGAGTCAGGCTTGTGAGGCCGAAAGCTCCCACGGAACTATGAGAAAAGATTTGAAATGAACACACAAGATCTTGGGATGCGTGAACCCTCACTTGCACCCTTATTTACAAACAAATGCTTGAGCTAATAATAATAGCTCAAATAATTGAGCTAATGGCAAAGACTAAGAAAAACATGATAGATCAATGGGTAATTGATGAGAGAGGGCAGGAGGGGTAAATGGTTGGATGGATGGATGGATGGATGGATGG
>PVIJ01010388.1:0-22411 GCA_004024925.1 Scalopus aquaticus
TATGGGCTGCAAATTACAAATTATTCTCTCCTCCTTTCACCAAATAATCAACTGGTCCCTGCCTCTGAAAGCCCAGCACAATTTAGTTTGAGTCTCAAAATGCAGGGTCGGTTCAGCCCCGCTAAGGCTGTTCAGCTTTTAATTTCTGGAGCAAGACTCAGCAAACAGTAAAACACTTTTGTGGAGCTGTGAAAGTTGAGCTTCGCTGTTTGATAAATGAGCAGACGGGCAGGCAGCCCCTCTTTCTTTTTTTGTATGGATTCAATGAAGCCTGCCTAAAGAACACCACATGCTGTTCTAGCTACTGAGCTAACATTCGCAGCATCCCGGCCTTCCAAATTCCCTTTAATTACTCGGGAATCCCACCTTCTCTCTTTCAGCCTGGGCAGACAGGGCTGGGGGCTGGGGGGACTGGGGTGGGAAGCAGAGCAGCTCTGGAGAACTCCTGGCTCTGGGGCTGTTGTGATTCTTTCTTAGGTGGTGGTCACGCTGTTCTCCTCCTGGGTCAGCACACGGCTCTGGCTTGAAGGAAACTCAGCTGCCTATTGGGGCTACCTTGACAGAGTTTTGTGGGTACAGTTTTTTTAAGACACAGTTTTATGAGTGACTTGGAGGTGAAAGGCACTGGAATGGCATATTCTAACCACTGCTCTCCTTTAAGATAAAAAAGGGAAAGAGGCTTCTCTGGTGGCCTAGGGGTTAAATCTCAGCACTACCACCACAAAGGTCTGAGTTCAATCCCCGGCCAGGCAGCTTTCCACAGGGCACAGTAGACCTCTCCTGTGTCGACCGCAGCTCCCCTCAGCAGTGGATTTCAGTAGATCCGCCTGTTCTGCTCCTCACCCTGTCTCTGGTGAATCCTCTCACCTCCTGTACTCTGGCCTACAACCCGTTTGTCTACATAAAAATAAATAAATAAAATCTTCAATAAATAAGTAAGGGAAAGAGAAGGTGAAGGGTATCTACTGAGTGTCCGTGGGCACCATGCAGTAAGACAAAGCATTTTACACTCAATACTATATTTTCTCCTAGAAAGACAAATATCAAATGAGCTCACTTTTAGGTGGACTATAGAGGAACAAAACAAAGGAACAGAAAAGTAAACCAAAACAAACCCTGGAAATCTGACTGTAGAACTGAAGCTACCAGAGGGGGCCATCAGGGAAGGCACAAGGGCGCAGGGGCCAATGGTCTATGATAGAGGATTGTGGGTTCTTGGGTGGTACACCTAGTGCTGTAACATACATCCTCAGATGTACCCCCAAATTACATGCAATAATGTAAATCATTGTTACCTCAAAACAAATCATATAATATAAATAAATAAATTTTCTCCTACAAAAACCAGAAGAATGATAATCCTCATGTCACAGATGAGAAACTGGGGCCATAGGGATTGGAGGTTGCTTGGATTCAGAGACTCCACTCAGTAGAAGGAGCAGAATCCGGTTCCACTGCCCTCCCTGGTCTTCACGTTGGCTGACGTGCAGCAAGTCGGCCTGGTGTCAGCTAGCTGTGCTCACACCTGGAGGCCGTTCCAGGCGCTGCCTCAGGAGAAACCTTCAGAGCCAAGGCAGTTGCTCAGCCTCATGCTCTACAGAGGGGCGGTTTGATTTTGACCCCACATGGTCTGGTTTCCATCCAGCTTGATACCCAAACTTAGTCTTGAGGGATGACTCTGTGAAAAGGCTTTGGTTGTTTCCAAAACCTAACCCTGCCTTCAGCAGGCAAAGATTGATCAACAAGAACCGATTCAAAAAAAGGTCCATGTAATGGAATAAGAGCACATCCTCTCACCGCTACGGGGGATAAACCCGCGCGTGTGTGGAGAGTCAGATATACTTAACACAGTTCTATACTAAGAGCTGGCTTCACAAACAATACTCTAAGTCCACATTACCTCAATAAAAACAAACAAACAAATAAATAAAACAAGGGTCTTATTTCAGAGGTCATTTGGGAGTGGGAAAAGAAGAGCAGCTTTTCAAAGAGCAGGAAGTTAGAGATTCAGTACAAAGACAAGTTGCCATTTTATAACGATGTATTAGAGAAGCCTTGCACCTTCTCCAAGAAAAAAACACGTAACAACTTTTTGAGCAAGAGAGAGCAAAATAACTCAGGAAAGAGGCCGGTTAAAGGGGTTCTAATCCTGACAACTTTATTTCCGAAAGTGGCATACCTGCTTTCTGTTTCAACAATAAATCTAGCCCCTTTTTCAGAAAAACAAAAACATTAAGCTTGGTATATGAGTAAGGCTTTTTAAACACCCAAATTCTATGCTTCCATCTTGAAATGGATATTTGTCAAAGTAATCTTATTATGCTGATGTAATTCTATCAACCTTTTTTGGGGGGTATCACCTCTTGGGTGCCAGGTGCTAGGGGTCGGGGGACAGGATGCTGACAGGTCCACAGGAAATTACCCCCGAGAAATTTCAAAAAGTACAAGAAATTCCTATGCAGTATAATGAGACAGGAGTGGAATTTCAAATCATGGGCGTGAATTGATGAAGGAGTCTATGAAAACCCCCAAAGCTATAAAGGTAGCAGCTAATCTGCTGTCCCTTGGGGTGTGGGGGGTGACCAGGATGGATAATTCCACAAAGTCCAAAACCCCCCATTTGAGCCCAGCCTTGTCTAGGCTGACTGGCGCAGGCATCACGTGCGCGGGTCAGGAGAGACAGCCACCACACGCTGATTTAGCAAGAATGAGGAGAGTTATATAAGATACAGGTTAAGTCAAAAATGGAATTATTCTGAAGATGATAATAAGAAAGGGTGAGGGTGGTGGTGGCAACATGTGTGTGATGTAGGAAATTTTTAGAACAATTGTTCTCAAAATTGTTCAGAAGGGAGAACAGTTAGAAGGTTTGAACATTGATATGTTAGTGATGCTATATAAAAAACGTAATGTGTTCAAGTCACAAAATGTTGCTATGACAAACTGAAACAATCATAAATAACATGTGCTGAGCTTCTATTTACCAGGCACTGTGCTAAGGAAGCCCTTTAACATTTTCTCAATAATTCTCCAGGTGGTTGCTATCATCCCTCCCATTTTATAGATGAGGAAACTGAGGCCAAGAACTAGTAAGACATCAGCAGCGCTCACAGAGCTGGCTGGTGGGAGAGGCGGGGTGCAAACCCGAACAAGTTGATTTGAGCTGAACTATGCATATCATGAAGGCGCCTGAAGTAAATTATGGAAACTGGTGAGGAGTCAGACACTCTGACATGGACGCTCCATAGCAGATAACTAAAAATTAAGTAAAATATAGGAAAGAAATTAAAGTAGAAGGAAAATCTATACATGTGCTTAATTTTTCTCCTTTAAAAACTGGAAGAACCAGGCTTCCCTGGTGGCGCAAAGGGTTAAGTCTCAGCACTATGAAGCTGTCTGCAGCCACTGTAGCTCGAGTTCAATCTCCGGCCAGGGAGCTTCCCACAGGGTGCAGCAGACCTCTCCTGCCTCGCCTGCTGCTCCCCTCAGCAGTGTATTTCAGTAGTCCTGTCAGTTCTGCTCCCCACTCTGTCTCTGGTGAATCCTCTCAGCCCCCACACCTCTGGCCTACACCCCAGCCCTTGTATGCATAAACAAATAAATCCTTAAAAACAAACACTGGAAGAACCCTAATGCTGACTGGAGAACACCTCAGCCTCTGCCATGCCCCTCCTCAGCTGCGCAGGGACTGACTCCAGCTCGAGGGTACAGGGCGGGCCACTGGGAAGCACTGTGAGAGAAGAGGGCAGGCCGGAAAACGAAAACAGTCTTTATCCTGGTCTCCACCCCAGGCACCTGCGGCTGGAAGCACAGGCCCCCCCAGACACACCTGGCATTTCTTTGTATTGTTTGAGCATGGCCGGTGAGGAGGAAGGAGCCAAATATTGGAGGAGGAGCCACCCACAGCCCCAAGCCACCGATTACCTCAAGTCCTCCTGGGAAAAAGGCAGGATATAAATAAATTCAGTCCGTACAAGTGCATGTCACCCCAGCTTCCCTTTCTCAGGTCTCCCTACCTCTTACCCTCACCGGTGTCCTTGCCCCACGGGTGACGTCCAGCACTCTCCCTCCAGCCCGGCAAATCCAGCCTCACACTAAACACGACCTCAGGAAAACCACTCAATCCCTCTGGTTCTTAATATCCTCATCTGGAAAACGAGGGGTCCCACCAGCAGAGCCCTAAGTCCCATTAATAGATTGAATCTGTTTATATCGAGTAGCAGATACGGACTAACAGATTATCCCACCGCGTTCTAGTGGCATTTTTATGGACTTAAATGAAAGGAGTTGAGGCAGCGGAGACATCAGGAAGCCTCTGGGGAGGGACATTTGCGAGGCTAAATGGCCTCTCCACATCCTCAGCTCGCACTATGTCTCGGCTGTCTAGTGCCTGCCTGTGGAGTGGCCTCTTCCTGACAAGCCCAGCAAATCGCTGACCACAAATCCAGGTGCCCCCACAAAGGCTGAGGTGATCACACTGCCCCACCTGAGCTGCTTCCCGGGGGCTCCTCACTGGAGGCTCTCCCCAACGCTATTTCGGGGTCCTGGGCTCCCTTTCACAGTTGAGACACTTGAAAGGAATCATGGAGATGAAATGGTGAAGGGGTCAGAAGGTAAAAACCTCCAGTCACAGGCGAAATGAGAGCTGGGCGAAGAGTGCGGCACACTGCCCACAGTTACCAAGGCAGCTTTGTAGCTTTCAAAGTTGCTAAGAGGATTGAGCTTAAGAGTTTTCATTACAAGAAAAAAATTGTAACCATGGGTGGTGAAAAGTGTTATTGCAGTCACACCCCCTGGCCCCAAATAACTCACTCATGGGTTCCGGAGTCAGACTTCAAGGCTCACATCCTGAACCCACCAGTCACGGGCTGTGTGTTGGGCAAATCACCTGACTTCTCTGGGACTCAGTTTGCCCACCTACGGGAAGGGGACTATAGCAGTTCCTACCTGATAGAGACATTTGGAGGGTGAGGTGAGGTTGAGCTGTGTAAGTGCTTAGAACAGTGCCAGGTACATAGAAAGTCCTAAGTAAGTGTTTTTATTCATTTTATGAGTAATTGGTCAATGTCGCATCTGTAATTAGACGTAGTGAGACACTTCTACCATTTCTTGAAAAGAACTGTCTCTAAAACACCTGGGCAATTTGGCTGGGTGTGACTGCATTTGTAGGCTAATTCTGAGCCCTATTGTTTTAAGTTTGTTTCAATGTATAGATCTGCTGTTCTCTAAAATGTAGTTTACCACTTTTGCTGAAGGACTAGGGCTATCACTTTGGAGGTCTTCTCTTTCCACCTGACAAGCCTGGAGGACCCCGCAGCAGTAGAGAAAGTTTAGGGAGGAGCAGAAGGCCAGACACTCTCTCCCGTCCCCACCGAAGGTGCCAGGCCATGCCGCCGAGGTGGGCTTGTCCACAGGTATGTGCCCACGTCTCAGGTGAAGCCCTCTAATATCTAAATTATTGTTCTTATAATCAATTACCAGGAAGCTATTCTACCTGCCAGGAAACCATCAGGGGTCAGGGAAGAGTCACCAGAACAAAGTAAGATATTTTTTGTTCAGACATCATCGAGCTCACCTGTTCCACACACCAGTGACACCTGTGGGGCCTCATATGGTGGTCTCTAAGAATCGGGGTTCACACGAGGTGTGGGGTGAACTGTGTAAACCATCCAACACAAAATTGGAGGCTAGGGGTGGGGCATGCTCAGGAAGGACCAGGAGCAGCCTGTGGGGTGGGCAGTGCCAGTGTGGATGAGATCCACAGGGGCTCCCCCAAACCCACAAATGGACCCCTTCCTCCAGCATAAGGATGCGGAGCCTAGCAGAGGGCAGCCACAGCTGGGGGGGGGCCCTCAGAGAGCACCAGCTGGCCAAATGACTCTCGTGGCCTTTCCGCTCCCCACCATCCCTCCCCAGCCTGGAGGAGCCAGGAGGGGAAGGAGGGGGCACCACGCCCTCCCTTCCCCACGGAGCAAATGCTGAGCCGCAGGGAGGGACAGTCCCTGACTCTGCTGTGAGACTGAAATTTTAAATGGGATAAGACCGGACTTTTTGATGGCTGAGGGTGAGTGTTAATCATCCAGCCACGCCCGGCGTAACGGCTGAGCACCCATGGAGAGGTGCTGTGCGCTCCCTGCGCCTCAGGCAGAGGGCAGAGCACCCAGGAAGGGGGACAGCAGACTTTGAAGGCAACTCTGGTCCAAAGTGAAAGTGAAAACACGATCAGTTTCCACTGATGCCTTAACAAGTTCATCCCCATTCAGCAAATGGGCTCCTGGGAAATGGCTACAATGCCAGTTTCATGTGGTTGTCATAAAGGTTAAACAAATTCGCACATGTAAAATGATTCGCGTGGTCCCCGGCAAATAGTAATAATATAAACCATTCAACCTTCAACAAATATCTGAGGGCCTAGTATGTGCCAGGAAATATTCTGGAAGCTGGGGAGGCAGAGAAAACAAAGAAATTCTCGTGGAGCTTCCATTCCAGAGGAGGGAGGCAAAACACAAGCTTTATACATACATACACACACACACACACACACACACACATACACACACACACACGCCTGTATATACACACACATACATGCATGTATATGTACACACAATATACGTTTATATTTATAATAAACATGATCTATTTCTGTATAATCTTATATAATTATACATGTAATATATTTTATTATATCATATATGTAACTGTTCAGATAAGTACTATAAAATAAAAGTAGGCATGGTAAGGAAATAGAGGAGACAGGTGAGAGTGGGGCTGAATTTAGGTAACAGTGCTTTCTGCCGTGGGTGGGGTGCTTGACAGCTTTAAAAAATGCTCTCATCATCTCGTCCCTCTCGCTCCCAGAGGGATTACCCCTGTCTAAAGGTAAGGAAACTGGAGCTCAGAAAAGCCAAGGGGCTCCCAGCTGCATGACCCTTCCCTGCCCAAGCCAGCATAAAAGCCGGCATGCGGCCAGCCCAGCTAGAGGCTTCAGCTTTCTCCGCGATTCCTAAATTAATTCCGGAACCCAGAGTCAATACATTACTGGAAGCCGGTGCTTATGGAGCTGGCCACGGTGTTGCAAAGCAGGTTTCTATTTCAGCTCTACCGTGCAGCAGAGCGCTCTGCATCCAAGTCAACGAGAACAGTCTCCCAGCCCGGGTTGGGGGGGCGGGGGGGGGTGCGAGCGGAGGAGGGGACTGTACTGCCGCTGTGTGCCGCTTCTGCCCAGTGGCAAACTGAGTAAGGAGACAATCACCAATCTAAGTCTTCTCAACAAACTAGGCTGAAATAGTCAGCCTTGCCTGCTCGGAGTTAAAAGTTCATAGATGAATCATAAGTTTGAAAGGATCTGCTCAAAGGAAGACTGTCCATGACGGCACTCCTAGGCTTCAAGAACAACCAGCCCCTTTCTCTCAAGGAGACGGCAGCTGCAGCATGCTGGGAACCCCCAGGAAGGGCAAATGTGTCCAGGATTTCAATGCAGCCAGCTCAGTGTGGAAACCCTCAGCAGGCACCTTCCGTGCTGTCCGGCTAGCACGGCCCAGATGCCCAACGCTTTTGAAACCGATGGCACGGGGGCTGCAGAGAAATTTGGCATTTTGCGCCTTTAACGCCACTGGAGTATTCCTTCCTTCAGGGCTGAAGATGAGAAAGAGCTTGGGTGCTTTTTTTAAAAATGACTATTTTGGAAGCAGCAGGTAGTTCTTAGAGAGGAAACTTGTATTTTGAAAAGCCATTTGGGGCCAAGAGAGCTGTGGGCACAGATGTCAGCAGGAAGCAAGGATGGGTGCAAGGTGGCCCAAAAGGAGGGAGGAGGGAGTGAGAGGACGCAGAGTTGGAGGTCAGGGAGGAGAGAGGGCTGGGGCTGGTTGTGGGGATCTGGCAGGTGGAGGAGCCTCCAAAGGGGTGGAAGGGCATTTTGAAATGGGGATGCTTATTCCGTAGACACTGGGCTGTGGACGCCTAACACAAACTTCAGTCCGCTAGGGTCACGGATGTGTTCTGGCCTGGCCTGTACAAAGCACAGAAGGTGCTGTGCTCCATCTGGCTCACAACAGTTCAGAACAGCACTGTCCACTAGAACTTTCTGTGGTGATGGGCGTGTTCTATCTGCACTGTCCGGTAGGGAAAGCTCTAGTCCCGTGCGACTGCTGAGCACTGGAATGTGGCTAGCGAGGCCGAGTTGAATGTTTAATTTTACTTCAGTTAAACCCCCTTGTCTGTCCGGCGCTACCGTACTGAGTGGTACAAGTGTGGGGTGGCATATCTGCAGAAGGCAGAGGCACGATGTGAGGTGCCCCTGCCAATGTAAGCACTGAGATCCTGGAGGAGGCTTGAGAGTTAAGACAGGAATGGAACTGGGGTCCCAGGAGGAAGAGGGGCAGAGCTAAATCAATTTCACCCAGATCATGGTGAGGTTAAGGCAAACCCCATCTGACAGGATTACGAAAGTATTGGAGAAAAACGGAATAGAAGTGTCTTACACAGACAAATCTGAATTCCTAGAAATGATGAGGGTTTTGTTTGCTTTTCTTGAAGCATCGACACTGACAAGTGGCTGTTTGTATCTGTGCACAAACATCTCATAAATAATTTGTAACAGCAGTCACACTGGCACGTCGTGGGCGTTACTAAATGCCTGAGCTGCAGGATGAGTGAGTGAATGAACAGAACTGCGCAATATCCACACACAGCCTGAAAGCACTTGAGTCTCCCCACATCCCCGCGAGTGAGGCAGGGGTTAAATCCCACGTCATAGCGGAGGGGCTGAGGCTCAGAGAGGTTAAGTGGGGTCCAGGAGAGTCAAGATGCTCGGCTGGTCCCTGCGCTGGCACCCCCCTTGGACTCTCCGCTGCCTTTATGCTCTTCCTCCTCCCAGCTGTGGCAGGGCTCTCAGTCCCCCTCTCCAGTTGGGGAGCCCCTCCACAGCAGGCTCTCTGAAGTCCCCATGCCTGATCCAGTAGCCACACACAGCCTGTCTCAGCCAGCACAGACAGACTGAAGAAATGGGTGATTGAAATGATGAAGGAGGTTGTTCACTGACTTTAAAAAAAAAACTCTTCTCACTTTGGAGAAAGAATTAATACACCACAACCATTTTCCCTACCAAAGTCCCAACAGGAGCATCTTCCTGCTGATTGAAAGGACCCGATTCTTAGCCACTCCGTCTTGGACTCCAGGGCGGCTGGTGTGTGCCTGCACTGCTCTTTGTTTTGTTTTCCTACTGATGATTTATCTGCGGGAGATCTGCAAAGGGAATTCCCAAAGCTTATACACTGACCTCTTTCTGCCACTTTGGGCCTTGTTTTGTGACACACTCACAAAACTAGCAAGCAACAGCAATGTAAAGCAGGCCTATTTTTTTTTTTTTTAGCAGATGCAGTAAGAATGACACAGAGCACAAAAACACTAATTCGAAAAGAAACCTGCACTCCTGTGTTTATAGCACCACTATTAACAAGAGCTGCGATAAGGAAACAAACTAATTGCCCCAGAACAGATGAGGGGATCAAGAAGGTGTGGTACATATATAATGGAATACTACTTAGCGATCAAAAAAGATAAACACATACCATTTGTACAACATGGATGGAACTGGAAGGGATTGTTCTAAGTGAAATAAGCCAGAAGGAGAAAGAGAAATACTGGATGGTTTCACTTACATGTGGACTCTAGAGAAACCAAACAAAGGATCAGACAAAGACAAACTGTAAGACTGACCATAGATCTGAGACACTCAGGAGGGCAAGGGAGGGGGAGGAGAGGGGCAGAGTAGAAGACTGGAGGCAGGAGAGCACAGTGAAATATGATGGAGGACTATGGGAGCTTTGGTGGTGGGAAAATATGGCGACCTCACCTGAGGGGAGAAATCTTACATTTTGAAAAAATTAATAAGGATGTTTAAAAAAATAAAAATAAATTTTGAAAAATTACACAGAGGACAAAGGAGCTAATAGAAGGCCTAAGAGCTTAAATGCATTGACTCAAATTAAATTGGGTATTTGGGGGATTTTTATCTATCAAATCAATGAACGGTTAATCTTAAAGAGCGCTCCAACAGCTTCCCTTGGCCTGGTAAATAGGAATGATCTGTTATAACGTCTTTGTGTAGACATAGCCCTAAGTGTGGACTGTATTTTCATCAGAGGGTGGATAGAGAAGAGCCAGGCCTAAGATGATATTGCAAACAGCAATAACAGACCCCACACCTCAAGCTAATGGCATGTTCTCGTGGGCCAGCTTCTCATGGGCATTCACATCCCACGCCAAAGTTTGCCCGTCCCAGGCTTACCCACACACATAACACACTTGAGGCCTGAATATTTACCTCTTAGAGAAAAGAAGTCACCTTCTGCAGCACAATTAACAAGAGCTGAGAAAAGGAAACCAATTGCCCCAGAACAGATGAAGGGATCAAGAAGATGTGGTATATATAAAATGGAATACTACTCAGCAATCAAAAAGGATAAACACATACCATTTGCGATAACATGGATGGAACTGGAAATTCAAATTTGACATTCACATTTTTTTATAATGTGTTGGAATTGTTCAAAGTTTTTCATGCTTTGAGATTACTTTGCTTGGGTCTTAGGTTTAGTATTATTTTGTAAAGTTGACAGAAGTATTGTAGCAAAATTACCAGGGCACATACAAGGTAAGTATTTACTCTGGCCACTTTAATCAAAAACAAGTTATCGGTTTTAAAATGTTTGAGGACTGTGTATAAATTCCTTAAAAGAGAGGAAGAAAAGGAGCAGGCCTGGTGGGGCCGGACTCACCTTCCCAAAGCTGGCCGCATTGACAGGCTGGGTGTCGTTCTTCTCGCAGAAGTCCAGGTAGTGCATGTACAGGGCGCTGCGAGGAATGCAGACCCCCTCTGCAATCTCGTAGTTCTCCTCCAGCCTAGGGGACAAAGGCCCAGTGAGCAAACCCCAGGCAGGATGGGGATGTTCTTTGGAGCCCTTCTCCAGAGCTGGGCAGACCTTGGGGATAACATTCCTCCTACAGATAGGGAAACTAAGGCTCAGGAAGACAAGGCAGCCTGCCCAAGCGCATGCTCAGTGAGCTGGCTGGCAGGTGCTGACTTCTGGCCCTTTGCACATGACCTCAGGTCATGTTTCCAACCTGTGCTGTCACTGGATGCACATTCCAGGGGGAGCAGGGCCTCCCAGCTGCAGAAACTAGCCTCTGTTGCCTCCCACAGCCAGGCCGTGAACCCCACATGCACTTGGGTGGTCCTTTCTAATAGGTGTTGAAATCTTGGAGCGTCTTGGCTAGCAAGGGCAGTACAGTGAGGAAGCCTGGGCAGACAAATGGCCAAGGGGAGGCTGGACAGTGGGACAGTCACTGTCTGCCAACCCAGGGAACTTTCACGACTACAGGAGGGAACAGAACCTCTTCTTTAGGATCACTTTCTCCTTTGCTGCTCGAGGATTCTTACATTCTGTGCCTGTTAGGGGTTCAGTGCCTGTAGGGGCTGTAGACTGGAATTCAAATCAAGACTGTTACTTGCGGGTTTGGTAACCTCAGGCCTCAGTTTCCTTTTGGAGGTGATACCCTAACTGACGGAGGAGGTATTTGTGACAATTAGATGCCATGTGCTGGCGTGGCAGCTGGCACATGGGATGTCAGACCTCATCATCCATTTCTCCTCTCCATAAAAATTTTTTTTTGGGTTTGTGTTTTCCAGAATCTGTGCTAGATATTAGGCATATAAAGTAAACTAGATACCATCTGTCATTTTCCCTCCTTTAACCCAAATACCAGAATGGAGGCATCTAAGAGAATCCCGCTTCTTCTGTCACAAACTCACTGGGGGCACAGAAATATTTGGGGACATCTAACAATTTGTGACCTTCTCTTTGGGCCTGCTGCCTTCAGAGTCTCAGTCCAATAAATCACCAACAGGAAAAATTTCTCTTTTGATCACCAATTGGACTTTAGGAAACATTTAAAACCAAGTTATAGGGATAAAGAAACTGGAATAACCCTTTTCTCCCAAGCATTTTTTTTATTGGGGGGGGGTGTTTAAAATTAAGGAATGATTCTAAAGCAATGAAATAAATGTCCTCAAGTGGCTTCTAACTTTCTCCAGGGGCACTTGCCAAAGAAGTGGTGCAGCGATGTCGTAACTAAAGTGGAATGAGGACACGGCCTCCCGAGGTGCCCACTTGAAAGGGCGGCACTCACTTGACTCACTCCGACATGTTGAAAGGAGATCAGTTCAATCATTTAGTATCCAAACCCCATGGATGAATACAACCCTGGGGAGGCTCGGATAAATGAAGGAGCCTGGTGCCGAGCGGTTCCAGGTCATCACACCCACGCCCCCCTCTTCTGGGAAGGGGAACACTGAGTAACCCCTGACAATTTTTAGAAGTGTTCCAAGAAATTGTTGATGCAATCCTTTCCAGGCAACCTACTTCCTTGAGGCTGGGAGAGTGACTGATTCACTTGTACATCCTGGAAGTCCAACATATTCCTTGGTATACAATAGGTGTTCAACATATGAATCGACGACTGAAACATCTATTGATTCAACAAAAATTCATTCAATGAATATTTTTCTCTTATCACCCACCATGGGGCTTCCACATTGAGCAAGATGGTCCTCATTTGCATACAAAGGGCAGGTTAATGATGAACAGGTGCATAAAGACATGGGTAGCCTTTAATTCCACAAATACTTACTGGGTGACAGTCAGAGTTCTAGACATTAAGGAGACAGCAGAGAACAAAACAAAAACCCTGTCCTGAAAAAGCTTGCATGAGTATGTGTCCCCGAAATGGTAAATGGGGACGCTGAATGTGTTTCCTTGTGGGAAAATGGCTTCACATAGAGATGAGAATTTTGATGACTGTCTAAAGCTTCAGGTTTGCTGTGACTGACACTCGGTCTTCGCCCTTAGCCTTGACCCCTAAATGCCATTCACAGTACTATTTCTCTATAAATGTATGCTCAGGGGTCCCCAAAATCAGCTTCTGCTCAGACTTGTAGGTACCATCAATCTGAAGAAGAGTTTTCACGAACTGGGCCCCCAGATATGCCTTGCTTGTCCTTATGAGTGTTGGCCCAACTTTTAAAATTCAGGACATTTAACCAAAGAACCTGGGCCTCTGACTTCTTTTGAGAAGGCTGAGATGTGGCAACTCTGGGCCCACATTCCCACAAGGCAAAACTGGCCAGAGTTACATGTGCCCTCAGCCTGGCCAGAATCCTCACTCCTCCCAGTTTCTCACATATCCCATCTACTTTCTCCTCCTTGTCTGGCTCTTGTAGTCTGTTGTTGACGTGGGACATGATCTGTGTCCTAGTTCACTTTTGCAATCTATGTGGGAAGAATAACGCAGGGACATAAGATGAGAAAGTACCACGGACTCCTGACCACAGACGGGGAAAGAGAGACTAGTGTGTAAACGAGAATAGATAATTAAGGTTTCCTGGACAAACCAGCACTGGAACTCTGGCAACAACAGGTAGTGCATGCTGAGCTCTTACTGGGTCTCCATTATCTCCCTCACTCCATCCTCACAACAAGCACAGCAGGTAGGTTTTGCACCCACATTGTACATGAAGAGCCTGAAGCTCGGAGGACAGAGCCCGGGGCCGTGGGATGGTGAGTGGGAGATGGAAGGGGTTCGGGCAAGGACAGCAAAGCTGGGAGACAAATGTGCCACGCGCACTGAACGATGGAGACCCTGCCTGGGCAGACACGATGCTTGTAGGGTCGTAGCAAGAACCATGGGGTGCGGTGTGAGAACCACTGAAAGCCAGACACGAGACTATGGCCTGGCATAAGAGTTTAGCAACCCCTGGAGCTGAAGTGTTACTACAAAAATGTTATTTCCAGAAGGAAATGAAGTGGTTTCAGAGAGGACTGAAGAAACAAAGACTCAGAAGCAGGAAAACCCATGTGTTCCTGGGAGGCTGTAGGAATAACAATAAAAATGTCATCCATAACAATAGTAACCCACACTAATTTTAAAGCTTAGCGCGTTCCATTTGGCAGCAATGGATTGAGCACAAAGAATGTAAAAAAAAAAAAAAAACAAGTTTCATCAATTTCATTTTAGACTAAGTAACTGCCTTTAATAGGTTTGACTTCACTCTTCAGACTGTTTTATCGTGGAACATCTTTCTGCTTGACCACACACACGAACAACAGGGCAGCTAGAACTTCTGCAGGGCAAGTTGTGGGGAAGGGCAAGTATCCCTTTTTGCTTATCTTTGCTAGTGCTTTCCTAACATTAACTTTGACCAAAAAAAAAAATCTATGGACACAATTCAACAAGCATTTCAAACCACTCAGAATTCACCTTGTAAAGAGTGTGTAAGTCTTTCTAAACGACAGCCAGCCAGCTGCATTTTTAAAATATGGGAGTGGCATGATCCAATTTGCTCTTGGAGGGGTCACTCTGCACCTCTGTGGCTGGTGGACATGGTGGACAAGTGCGGCTGGCACAGAGTGACTGACCAATAGTATTTGCTGAATGGATGATTGAAATGAGGGTCTGTGAGGGCAGGGAGAACATTTGTCTGATGTGAGAAGAGGAGGAGCAATGAAGACAAGTTCTCAGATTCCTAACTGAGCCCACGGGGAGAATGGGGGCTCCTTTCCACTCTAATAAGAAATGTAGGAGAGGCAAGTTCTGGGGGCAAATGCCGTGGAGTTAAAAAGCACAGGCTCCGAGGTGAATTCCTGGCTCCTCCTCATTAGCTATGTTGCTTAAGCTCTCCACCTCCTGTGCCTCAGTTTATATCTGTTGTTCTTATGGCTTGTGTGCTCATTAAATCTGGCCAAGAGATGGGGATTAAAATATAAGATCAAGGTTAAATTACATCCCATTAAATGAACCCATAGCAGCAACAAACTATTTGAGTCAGACGGTGCAAGTCACCGTTCACATACGCTGAGCTAATTAAGCAGTCACCTGCCAAAGGCCAGAGCCCTCTAAATAACCACGTTTCTACCCACGTTTGTTCCCCTCACCAGAGCTGCTTCGCCTCAAGGTATCGAGGTGGCTTATGACTATAAAGCATTTTAATAAGCTCGATGAACAAACAGACGTAATTGGTGTTAAAGGGAACGCTAATGCCTGACGAGTTTCTCCAGGAATAGCATCGTGACACCTTTCCCCAAACCCCTCGAAGAACCCAGAGGGCCCGGGTGTGTCGAAGTTGCTAATTGGAAGGTCCACTTCCTTGAGCAAGGCATGGCAGGAAGAAAGGCAGTTAATTATTTCTCTCCATATCTGATGAAATTTCCCCTTTCCTCCTCACTTTTAGAGGACATCATTAGCCTGACATGGTGAACAATTCTCTATTATACCTGGGGTTTTAATGATCACACACACACAAAAATCCCCCATGTCTCCCATTTTCTGATTTTCTATTTAACAACTTGATCATATTTGAATTGAGCCTATCCTATTATGGAAAGATAATGAGCTTGGTCTACGAGCCAACATGAGTCATTATCTGCAGTATACATTTTTTAAAAAGACCTGCTCACGAGGTTTCGGCATGTGGCATCTTAGGGCACATGGAGGAAGCTTTGTATTAGCACCTTACAATACAGAGCAAATGTCTCAGCACCCAGCTTAATTGTTCCCTCTGTTCTTGTTTTAAATCTGTGTTTTCTTATACATACACATGGACTTTTGGCTCAAAGTCTCCATTTCTCCCGTCCTTGGAGACATGTTCACAACAGAACATTTTTTTTTCTTCTATTTACCAAAAGAAAAGACAACAGGATTTTTAAAAATTGCTGAACATAATAAATTACTACTGAGACTGCCAGGGAGCTAGGAAGCTGTACAATATAGGGGGAAACTTACTAAGTTGTCAAAGCCAGGCAGTCCTCTAGAGCTTTCCATGGCTCCCTCTGCCTCTCCAAAGAACTTCAAATTCCTCCCCTTGGCCTCCAAAGCCTCTATCACCTGACCTGACTACTCCTCCCCCCACTCCCCTATACGCATGCGCTTCTCTGGCCAGCTGGACTGTTAGCTGGTCCTCAAACACAGCTAGGAAAACTTTACACCAAATGTGTTCCATGCCTTCCCTCCATGGGCAGTGAGGCCTCTACTGTGGTCAGCCTTCAAAGGCTCAGCTCAAATCGCTCTTCCCCAAAACTATGCTTAATTCCTACCCAGCCCAATCTGCTAATCAATGCTTAATCATTTCTTCCTCACCAAATTTCACTTATTCATTTGTGCGCTAACACGCCAAGAGTGGGCAGGCATGGTTTGCATACCCACAGGTGAGTGCAAGCTGCAGGAGAATGCTTCATGGAGGAGGGAGCCTCCCTCTGCTCCTGAAGTTCTCAGGCTTCATGGAGGGGGGGAGCCTCTCTCTGCTCCCGAAGTTCTCACGGCTCCAGGTAACCTTCACTGAGACAGCACTAGCTGTGTTTTATTTTGTTGCTATCTCTTCTATTGTATTATAATCCTATGTGAGCTTCAGGCGGAGGGACAGCCCTGCTTGGGGCTGGGCTCACTGACTGTGAATCCTGCCTCCGCTCCTTCAAGCATTATAGTCTCGGGGTACTGCCTGAGCTCTCCGGTTCTCCTTCATCTGTGAAATGAAGGTAACAGTACCCAGTGCCCCAGTGCCATCTCCCAAGGTTGCCAAGAGGACCAGACAGGAGCCCACGCACCTCCCTCTGCCTTCCACCTGGCACTGGGGGAACAGTCACCGAAGAGTGGTTGTCAGTATCGTTCTGTCACCGGAAACATTCAGGT
Organism: Scalopus aquaticus; assembly: GCA_004024925.1. NCBI lineage: Eukaryota > Metazoa > Chordata > Mammalia > Eulipotyphla > Talpidae > Scalopus > Scalopus aquaticus. The sequence continues at coordinate 16,744 of PVIJ01010388.1, forward strand.
AACTTTTATGTCTCAGGTGGAAAGTCCTTTGAAGGCAAGGATCAAAGCAAATTCCTATTCATGGAGCATATCTCCTAGCTCTGTGCCCTGGACAGCCTTGGGAGGCTGCAGAAGGTAGCAGACGGAAGGGGAGAAGGTAGGAAGGGAGGGAAGTGGACTTTTGCACAGATCAGAAAACTGGTTTCAAAATGAAAAGGCCACCTGTTGAATGGGAGAAAATACCTGTAAATCACATGTCAGCTAAGGGTTACTATCCAGAAGAAAGAGCTGACATGACCCTCACCTGTAGCCCTCCCAGGACTCGCTCACACCTGCTGCCTCTCAGGCCACAATTGCTCTGAGAGCTAAGACTGTTCAGCTTCCCTTTCTGGAACCAGGTGGTCTAACTCGTGCCTGGTTTTGCATAAGGAAAACAAATAATGTCACATCACCATTAAGTAAAGACTCATATTGGAAATGGAGCCAAACCTTCCGAATGAGGTTATTCCAGTGAGCCTGGCCGAGGAGCCTTGATTTGATCTAAAACTTTACCATACAGTTCTCTGGAGCAGTCCCAACCCCAGCGTTTGACCTCTGGCCTCCAAAAAAATGTTTTAAGGAGAAACGCCCTATTTCTTTGACCATCTGAAATATTAATTTGAAGTATAGAAAACCTATCGACCCCCGCACCACCCCCCAAAAAAAAACCTTCTGCCCCTCAAGAAAGTGACAATTCGGTCTTTATCATCTTTCTCTGGGGAGGGCCTCCCTGCCTGTGGAAATTGCAGAAGGGGAACCCTGACAGCACTGGGAATGACAGGGTGATAAGGGAGGTAAGCGGGCGGGCGGGGCCGGGGAGGGCCTGCTGGCAGCAAGCAGGCAAGGACGGAGGGGCAGGCCGCTTTCCATTCTGAAACCTCCTAGTGAATAGAGGTTATTGTGAGGCCCGGATTCCAGTGGCGCGCCTGGCCCCAGCGGGGCGGGCTTTGCTAACCTCGTGACCGGGGATGCTGGAAAGTGTTTGGCAGACGGCATTTGACAATATTTGCCTGTTTTCAGCTGGGAGCTGCCTTCAGTCACGTGGCCCCGATTATTTTGGGCTGCTTGGCTGCTGTATTATTTGTTCTTAGAGCAGGACGGTCTCTAGGGCGATGGGGAGGGGGCTCACGACAAGGACAAGGAAGGGGGAAGGTGGAGAAGCGAATACTCCTCACCCAATTTCAAAAGCAGCCAGGTGTTCCAGGGGCACTGGACACTGCTGGGGGCCAGCAGGCGCCCGGGGTGGGGAGGCCCATGGCCTCTCCTGGGTCTCTGGCCTCTTGGGGCTGAGGGCCCTGGGCAGAGGGGACATCGTGAAGCTTGTGTGTGCCTCACCGTGGGGGGTGCCACATTGTGGCCCCTTGATTGCATGTCCGCCCCTGCTGCACGTCTTTGCCTAGTCCACCTCTAGGACAGCCTGACCTTCAAGGGCACAGCCCCGGAAAAGCTGTTCCCCTGCCTGGGATGTCCCCCAAGCCCTAATTTTCACACTGTCCTGGTGTCAGTGAGGACTTCTTGTCATACAAATGTCCCCTTAAACATCACCTTTTCAGGGGTGCTTCCCCTCACCACTCAAATTAGCCTCTGAGGCTCCGTCACACCAGCCGAGCGCAATTCCTCAGCACAGCCCTGCTGCTCTCTAATATGTATCTTGTGCATTTATCATTAATATCATCATCTGGAAAAAATTATTACCCATCTTTTTCCACTCAGCCTCTACTCTTGATCTGTCTTATCCACTGCTACATTTCCAGGGCCTAGAACAGGGCCTAGCAAATAGTAGGTCCCAGTGAACATTTCTTGAATTATTTGATGACCAAAATTCTACGTAAAAAGATCATATAAAAGATATTGATGTTTCCTTTTGTATTAATGTTTTTGTGACCTTTGGTTATATTCCTAGGAGTGGAATTGCTGGGTCATATGGAAGCTCCATTTTAGTTGTTTGAGGACCCGCCATACAGCTTTCCACAGAGATTGGACCAGTTTGCAGTGGAGGAGAGTTCAAGAAGATGTGGTACATATACACAATGGAATACTATTCAGCAAACAAAAAAGATAAACACATGCAATTAGCAGCAACATGGATGGAGCTAGAAGGGATCATGCTCAACGAAATAAGCCAAAAAGAAAAAGAAAAATATCGAATGGTTTCACTTATAGGAGGACTATAGGGGAGCCAAATAAGAGATCAAGAAGAGAAAATAACACACAAAACAAAAAGAAAAAGAAAAACTAGCAGACATCCATAAATAAGAGACATTTTACAGGGCAGGGGGAGGGAAAGAGCACAAGGGACTATGGTGACGGTCACGGGTGATTTGGTGGTGGGAAACCTATGGCGAATACAAAATATTGTAAAGGATATAAATATAAAAAATTAAAAGAAAAAAATTGGTTTGAACCTCAAAAAAAAGATATTGATGTTTGAACAACATGATGCCTTTTAATAATTGTAACTTACAAATCATAACTGATTTAGCCATAAAGGCAGATATATATATATATGTATATATATGTGTGCATGTATATATGTGTGTGTGTGTATATACATGTATATTTATATGCATATATATGTATGTATATGTGTGTGTGTGCGTATATATAGAGAGAGAGAGGGGGAGAGAATTTTTTTTAAATCCCTCACCTGACTTTGTGAATTGGGAGAAGAAATTTCTTCTGCAATGATCCATGTAACCCTTTATGTTGAAAAATAAATGTTTTATACAGAGTTAGGTAAAAATAGGATGAGCATGGTGCATATGTCAGGAAGGACAAGGCGTCCTTATGAGACCCAGGAGGAGGGGTTTGCTGAGTGACTAGTGGCTGCTAAGATTGACTAAGCATCAACTGCACACCAGACACTGCCCAAGCTCTTCATTCTGATTCATTCCTTTCCACGGCTGCCATGTGCTCGACCCAAGGTGAGCAGCCCGAGGCACTGGGAGGCCAAGGACCCGATCCAGGCTCCCGCCGTGGCAGAGCCGGGAGGTAAGCGCTGGCAGTCTGACCTGGCCTATAGCCTCTCTGCCAGGAAGGCAGTAGACAAGCACAGAGAAACAGACACAAGCAAGATGATTTTCAGTTTGTCCCTTTCAGAGTTTTTGTTCTGAAAGGTATGACATTCCTAAGTAAGTGTGTCTGTGAATTCCTTGTAATTCTAGAAGCTCCCACTCCCAAAGTCCTTTGCATTGATGCCTCATTCTATGTCCTGGCACTATGGGAATGTGTATGGCCATAATACTAGGGGGAGGGGATACTGCGGGGAGTGGGCACAGGGATATTTGACCAGGGAAGCAGAGTAGAATTTTAAATAAAGCAGAAAGTGGCAAAAGCAATGAGAAAAAGAGTACAGGAACAAAATGATGGAAACAAGCCAAAAAGCTGGAAATGGAACTCTTGGGAACAACCTTTGCTATCTTTGTGGCAAAACGGGCTGACTGTTGAGACTCCTGTAAGCGAAGATTGAGTTACATTCCTAAAAGCTTCCCCAATGCTGTTTTCCTCTCACCTGTGCATATGGATTAGACAAGAGAATCTAATGAGATTTGCTCTTTAGAGCCTGTCTGCTTCCTTTTCTGATCTGCTCTTCTCCTTTCTTCCTGATTTTTTCTCTTCCTTTCTTCCAAAGCATGGCACAGTAGTTTAAAAGGCCCAGCCAGGTCCCTGCTTCATGGCTGAATGTATGTTCCGGCAAATGATTTAACTGCCTAAGCTTTGTTTTCCCTGTTGAGAGTGAGCGTGATTCTGCCAGCTTCACAGAACTCAGAACCGAATGAAGCTCTTATCAAGGTGCCCAGCGTGGAGGCTGGTACCTGCTTCTCTTCTTCCTCTTTGTTTCTTCATTTCTTCAGGTTTGCTGGGCTGCAAAACTAGGGGGATAATAGCCCTTATCCACAAGATCTTCTGAGGGGTGAATCTCAGTCAGGCAGAGATATCTTGTGTTCAAAACCACAACACAATTTCTAAGTAAAACTCTTAGAGGAGAATTTACCTGTAAATACCAGTGCAATGATTTAACCGTCATCAAATAACAGGTGACCTCCAGGAATTCCAAATATTAGAGAGACATTCGTTCTAGCATATACTTCCTGTTAATGTCACTAAAGTTAATCATAGTATAGCTGCAATTAATTATTAAATCATTAAGGGCTCATTGATAGGGGTGAACAGGAATATTCTATAATTTCTATAACACTATTAATCGTAGTAATGGAGTCCATTAAAATTAATTAAAAGGTCCATGTGGAATCTAGTGCTTGCCAAAGTTTTGATGAGTGGAGGCAAAAAAATCCATCCCCAAATAAAGTAGACATGAAAATTGAAACCTCAGGTTGGCTCTAAGCTGAGTATTTTAATTGTGTACAGTTTTTGCAATACAGGTCTACTCACTAGCAATAGCTGCAAATTAAAGTAATTGCATGTGGGTTCTTAGTTATCCAGACAATATCCAAAGAGTCAAGGGACAGCCTAGCCCCTAAACAGGAAGACACAGCCATGTGGGTGGCCATCGAGACAGAACTCACCATTGCAGAGTGGCAGGGGTGGAATGAGGCTTGGAGGCTCTGTTATTTTCTTTTTCCTCATCTGGTAAAGGAAAGAAAAGGGAACTAACTTCAGTAGGGAAAAGTCAAAGGTCAGCTCTCCCAAGTCCCCAAGGACTATGCTTCCTCCAGAATGGATGCTTGGAAAGCAACTGTTCTTGGCCTTTCCAGCAAGTTAGACTCACCATGCTTCATAAGGAAAAATGGGGGAAGTGAATTTTTACAGAAAATGCTTACACCCCTTTGCATATTTATTAGACATGACGTGTTCAAGTTTGAACATTCTCTCTCCCTTCATCACTGGATCACATTCAGCCAACTTGCTTTTTTTCCCAACTATGCAGATGTTTGACTCAACCATTTGAACCTAAAGACACATTGACCTCACCTGCTCCTTGTAAACCCAACAGAAAAGACACTTAGAGCAGGGTGGGGAGAGGTAAGTGTCCAGGAGATGCAGGCTAGCAGTACAATAGAGGTTGGCACACTTGTTTCTACAAAGGGTCAGAGAGTAAATGCTTGGGGGTTTTGAGCCAAGAGGCAAAACCCAAGAATATTATGTAACACTTATATAACAAGAGAAAACAAATTTCCATAAATCTTTTACGGAACAAAATTCAAAATATAATAATAGCAATTGTGTACAATTTTTGGAATACAGGCCCACAAACTAGAAGAATGAAATTATTTGGAGGGAGTGGGAAACATTTCTTTTTTTTCAGGTGTCTGTGTGGAGAATCAACATGTGTCTATACTATATTAACACTTCTTGTGCCGGCTATTTTCTGTGCCACCGCATGAATGGTATAAGCATTCAATAAAACACACACAGCTCCTGAACTACTGGATATATTTTAATGAAATTTTAAAGGCATAGAGATTAAAGCTTCTAGACTGAGTACAATCAAATAAATAGCTCCTAATAGTTCCAAATAAATCCACCGTGGCGTGAAAAACCAGAGACTAGATGAACATGTGAATATGTGAATATGTGAGCAGAGCAAAAAAGTGTGTTAAGGTCATTGCTAACAGTCCAGATATATCCTATTCCTAATTGAGGTTCAAGGTTCACATTCCCTTTCATCAAATAGATTATAAATATTCAT
>PVIJ01010388.1:22511-60665 GCA_004024925.1 Scalopus aquaticus
GGGAGGGAGGGAGGGAGGGAGGGAGGGAGGGAGGAAGGAAGGAAGGAAGGAAGGAAGGAAGGAAGGAAGGAAGGAAGGAAGGAAGGAAGGAAGGAAGGAAGGAAGGAAGGAAGGAAGGAAGGAAGGAAGGAAGGAAGGAAGGAAGGAAGGAGAGAAACTGTGTATGACTCTCTGGTTCACCTTCCTTTTGAGCATGACCATGGGTGGACACCATAACTGGAAAGAGGCAGCCAACCTTCAATGGGAAAAAAGCAGTCTCAGGATGAAGTCAAGGTCAAGGAAGGCAGAGGAAGGGAAGCAGAGTAGGTGTTCCAAAGGTCATGTGTGCCTCTGATTCACCAACCCTGAAGATAGCTGCCTCTTTGTTTGGTGAGATAAGATTTTCTCAGTTAATAGCACCTCTTTTCACTGGGTATTCTCTTCCCTGCCACCAAAACTACCCTCACTGATACAGACATTAACACTAAATGTCCCAGTACTGCCTGTGCTCCATGCCTGCTCATGTTCCTTTGTCAACCTGGAGCTCCTCTGAAATGTTTCTCGTCTTCTCCAGCTTAGAGTGATGGACTCTACCTCTTCAAAGCCTTCCATGCTACTCTCCAAGTTAGGAATCATTGATTCTAACTAATTCTGTTCTAAAGCCCATGACTTGCCTCTCAGTTGAACAGCTGCTCCATGTGGACTGCTGTTTCTGTACATATCCATCCATCTGACTAAGAAGTTCCTATCTAAGAAGTTCCTACCTAAGAAGGCAGGGATGGCTTCACCTTTGGATGTCCTCCTATCAGTGCCTTCCACTTGGCACTTAAACAGCTGAGTCTACCTTCCACAAACGTCTTCAACCATCTTCAAAAAATAAATAGTATGAGGACTCTCACGAGACTATAGGTAAAAACAGACACAAAGAATAATACTTCATCTCGGTTGCTCACAAAGAAATAAAAAGAAAATAACAGGACACAACTTTATATCTCTGAGAGTAACCAACATGTTCAATAATGATAATGAGTGGCCAAAATTTTAAATGATGATCATCCCAATGCTGGTGGGTGAGTGGTAAAATTGATGGCCTCATCCATCTCTGTGTTAGCTGGTACAATCTTTCTGGTGAGCAATTTGGCAATCTAAAATTTCCAGTTTGGGCCCCATAGGCCAACTCCTAGAAATTATACTCAGTAAATAATAGAAAAGAAAGAAAAGATTAAAAAGCATGATCAACTGCATTTTTTAGACAATGAAAATATATAAACAACCTAAATAAATATCTGCCTAGACTAAGCTGGCACCTGATTAGCATTTCTATTTCCCTTAGAACTGACAGGGTATCGCCCCACAACTTCACTTTCAGCCTATCAATCAACCTGGACTAGATGTCAAAGAGCTAGAATCAGTTCCAAAATATATTGTCCATGATTGAACAAACCACTTAACCTCTGAGTTTCACTTTTGTTCATTTGTAAAATAGTCATTTCATAGGGTGACTGAAAGGAATATATTAATCAATTCAACAAATACTTGCTAAATACTTAGTTGAGGCTGATCAGACAATGGGGACAAGGGAATTAAATCCAGGCCCTTGGGTCTGGTTGGGGGTAGTGGGAGACAAACAGTGGAGAGAGGCCATTTCTGGTAAGAAGTGACAAATGCTGTGATACAGGCAGATAAAGAGGAGCCCGCCCACCCAGGTGGTATGAAAGACCAGAGAGGGCTTCCTGGAAGAAGCTGATCCCTGGAGCGGACTGGAGACAGGCACCAGAGGGCAAGGATGGTGAGACGAAGTCAGGGTGTAGGGTGGAAAAGGTGAGTGACAGACAAAGATGAGGGACCTGAAAGGTAACACCCCCTGCTCGGGCAGGTGTGGAGGATGGAGCAAGAGAGCTGGAGAGGGGCAGCTTGACAGTCCAGTAATCTGTCTAAACTCTGAGACAGTTCCTGGTCTCTAAACCGAGGACAGTAGCAATGCCTATCTCAAAAGGCTGTTGGGAGGATTGAATGAGATGACGTTCACAGAGCGTTAAGCATTCCGAAACATCAGCACGGGGAAGGGTGCCCTCGTGGCTCTGGGGAAATTCTGTTGGTCGGAATCTACTGCTGGAGACGGTTGAAGAAGGCAAAGGAAGATTCACCCGGGGGTGGGGAAGGGGGAGGCGGAGGCGGGGACCCCACGGCAAACAAACACACACTGGGGAATGTCACAGCTCCAAACAGGAGTTGGCTTTTGACTTGGACCTTGAAGAGATGCTCAGGTTTTTCTAAACAACTTTGTTTTCTGTTGGCAAAAGCAGTAGTAATACATGCTGATTTTTTTTTTTTAATTTGGAAAATAGAGAGAAAATGGAAATCTCTGGAAATCCAAGGCCCTCTCGGCAAAGAACGACGGTTAACTTTTTATTCTTTTGACTTCCAGTCTTTTTTCTTTTTCCAGTATTCTCTCTCACACCCGAGCACATACATACATAGGTCTCACTTCAAACAGTGCTTAGCTTGTAACCTGTCTCGTTCACTTTCACGAGGACAGGGGAGAAGCACCCTGGGGCGGGCACGGGGCCGGGGCGGGGGTGGGCAGGGGAACACACAAGTATCTGCTGGGCTGCAGTCAGAAAGCCCCATGTTCTGAGACTCCTTCAGGGCATCTCCTACCCAGGTGATGTGTCTCTACTGTGTCAGATCCCCCTCCCCCAGCTTCATTATGGCCGGTTTCTCATTCCAGAGAATGGAAAGTGAGCTGGCTTTGAGGGCAGGCAGACCCGGGTTTGAGTTCCAGCTTTGCCCAATGCTGAAAGGGAGACTGGGCTGTCGCTCAACTCTCCCCTAAAAGGATAACTTACATCCCAGAATGTGTGGAGGATAAAACACAGTCATATGTTTAAAACCAGATACACCTAGGGCCTCCCTGGTGGCCTAGGGGTTAAGTCTCAGTGCTAGCACTGCTATAGCCCAAGTTTCACCCCGGCCAGGGAGCTGACCCACGTGGCGCAGCAGACCTCTCCAGTCTCTCCGCTGCTCCCCTCAGCAGTGTATTTCAGTAGATCCACCTTTTCTGCTCTCCACTCTGTGTCTGGTGAACCCTCTCACCCCCTGCACCTCTGGCCTACACCCCAGCTCTTCTATGCAAATAAAAAAAAAATCACCAACAGATAGATTTAAAAAGAATACCATTACAAAGTCCTAGCATCCACTGGCCACATCCTTACGTCGTTGGGCACTGTGGGTCCTTCACATGCTCATTTTATCCCACCCAGTAATGCACTGGTGCAAAGAAGTTTAGAATCCCTGTGTTACAGACAAGGAAGCTGAGCCTCAGCCACGCGGCCGGTGAGTGGAGCCTGCATCTCTCTGGGTGCCGGCTTGTGAGGGCGGCTGACAGGTTTGACACAAGAACTGGTCTAACCTGAGTCCCTGTGGACCCTCAGTTCAGTCCTCACACAGGTGCGTCCCACCTCTGCAGGCCTATGCCCTCGAGACCGCCAGGAACCTCGTGCCAGGGTCAGAATGCTGTTTCCCCAGAGACGGGGTGTGTCACAACCAGGCCTGCCCGGACTCTCCTACCTTATGCTCTCAACCCCACTTCACCTGCAGTGCTGGTTGCTCATTCAGTCATTCGTCAGCTATTGGGTGAGTGTCTGCTATACTGCAGCCTTGTGCCAGGGGCTAAAGAGTGAGCAAAAGCAGACAGATCTCTGTCCTCTTGATCTCAAATTATCAAGTAAAATGTAAGTCTGGGGCAAGAGCTGTGAGGGGCAGGTGATGCTGCAGCAGCACCAGATGTGGCCTAGAAGCCCAGCCCTGAGACGTCAACGAGAAGCAGACGTCCGCGGGCCACGGGGACAGGGGGCGCGCTGGTGGTCACAGCTGGTGAGAGCGTCAGGAGCTGGTCCTGTCAAAGGCCTTTTCATTTCAACAGGCAGAAATGCCTCAGGTTAAATAAGATGCACCCAGTAAGGCTCCTGCAGCACACTCTGGGCCATCTCCCCTCAGATGCTGTCCCACCAAAGTGGGGGAGCAGCAGGGTGCCTATAAAACTTCCTCCTGGACGCTGCCCAGTGCCTGGTGGTCTCCTTGATATTCTTTCTGCTCCCACTTTGCAGCTTTGGTTCCTAGCACACCCCAAAGAATCTCAGCCCAGTTCCAGTGGTAAGCACCTGTGTTCCCCAGTGGAAGCTCTCTCCCAAACTCTAATAGATAAACTCTGGGTCCAAACCTCCTGGCTCCACCACTTGCTGGCCATCTGACCTTGAACAAAGCTTTTGGGGACTCAGTTTCCTTATCTGTAAAGAAGGGCTAGTAACAGTGCCAAGTGCATGTTCTGAGGATTGCTGGAGCCACTCATGGCACAAGGTACAGGTAGAGTGTCCCCTGATGCTATAATAGCCATCACTCCTCCAGAGGGGCACCTGGGTCCCCATCCTGCCCAAAAGGCTAGGTTTGGCAAGTCCTGCATCCAGGATGGGTTATGCACTCTTCCCCGGGCTCCCCCAGCCCCCTGACTGGCCCCTAGTTGCAGGGGGTGGTCGCTGACTGATCAGTGCATCTGCCTTGCTAGTTTACAGAGCTCGTAAGCTCTGTAGGCATGGACCACGGCACCAGCGTGTCTCCAGCACCTACACGTGGTAGGGGCTCAAGAAGTATCTGTGGGATGAGTGGGTGGCTGCAATAATCCACAATTAAATGCTGAGCCTACCCATCTGATTTCAGTCAGCATGTAAAAGAGCACACGACCAGGGAATGTTTATTGAGCCCATAATGTGCCAGGCACTGTGCAAGGCTCTTCACATCACTGCATTTCATTTTCACAGCTACCTAAGCCAGTGAGTGATTTGATGCATTGGAAACATCAAATCTGGTGCCTGATGTATACTTGTGCTTGATCAATGGAAGGTTCTAGTTATTAGTGTTATCCCCTTTGACAGAAGAAGAAACTGAGATTCAAGGAAGGGAAGTCATTTGCTGGAGGTGACAAAGTTAGTGGTGAAGCCAGAGAGGGGCCCACTCAAGTTGACATCAGAACCTCCCTGAACCCAAACCTCTCTCTCTCAAATCTATAGTTTTGGACTGAAGATACTAGGGAAACTACTATCTGCCTAATCGTTTCTGCCCCTATGCTTACTGAATTCACAACATTTGGGCACCTATTCTAGAATATTTCCTGCCTGGAGTCAGTGTGACAGAGCTTAACATTGAGGGAGAAAGTTTCTAAATTAATTACTTCTTTGAAAATCCCAGGAAAGGTTCAAGTTTATGTGACTCTCGAGTTTCACGTCTAAGTTCTAATTCTATTTCCGTTCATTACACAAGCCTGGCTGCACCTGGCCAGACCTCACCTGTTGGGAACATGGACTGCCAAGCATTTCATTTCCCCTTGTCCACTGCTTGCCAGCCACTGCCAAGAGCACCAGCTGATGATCAGGGTGCCTGGACCCCGGCCTTTGGCAGTGGACATCAGCCTCTGGCAACAAACCCTTCTCCCCGTGGGAACAGGACTAAGTCCCAAACAAAACTGTGATGTTGGCAGCCTTGTTCCGAGGGAGCCCCACACCTGCTTCCTTTCACCTCCCATGGGTGAATTTCTTCATAACCTTGAAGTAGGAAAAGGCCTTTCTAAGTGTGCTGCAAAACCTGAATGCCATCAAAGAAAAAATTGATAAAGGTTACTAAATAAAAATTATCCAAAGCTTCTATGTAGGATAAAAAAACACACCAGAAGTATGAAGATGCTGAATTGTGTGCTTGTGAAAACTGCACTCATACCAGAGCCCACGGTCTCATCTCCCTAATTAAAAAGTGCTCCTATAAAACCAGGAAGGAAAAGACCAAGACCCAGAGATAAAAAACCGACAATGCACATGGGCGTACAGCTGATGGCAAAAATATAAATGTTCCTTAATATAAAAAGATGGTTAATCTTGATCAATGAAAAGGAAACTGCACTAAAATACCATTTCTCAGTTATCAGATTGGCAAAATGCCAAGTCTACTACACAATCTGCTGTGAGGCCGTGGGAAGCAGGTGCCTCCTACAAAGCAGGAGGAGCGTGAAATGGGTGTCTGCCCACATGCAAAGTCATTTGGCAGGAGGCACTGAAATCCCATGTGCCTTGTACCCAGCAGCCCCATGTCTGCAAACGGACTCTACAGCTTCCCCTGAAAACACAGGAAATGACCACACGCAGGTTGTCTGTTAACAGGAAAAGTTTGGAAACGGTCCAGCACTGGCCCATCTGGTTAACTGAAGTATGACACATGCTCACAGTGAAATACTATATAACTGTGAAAAAGATTAAAACAAGAGTGAGGATACGCCCTGTGTTCTTCCTCCGAGTCTATTATGAAGTGAAAAGCACAAGTTTCAGCACAGTGCACAGAGAGTGCTATCTTTTGTGTAAGAAAGTGGCAAAAATGAAGGTATATTTGAATTTCTCATTTGCATAAAATACTGGATGAATAAATGATAAACCAGTAAGTGTTTACTGCTAGGGAGCCGAGGAGGAAAGACAAGAGGTGGGACCAAGACTTCACTACCATATGAATGTGTTATCTAGTCAAAAATATTCTAATTCAATTTGAACCAATTAAATGGCCCTTGGGGAGAGGCACCATCTGAGGAAGAATCTAGTCAAATGATTGAGTGTCCCTATGGTGCCAAAAACTGAAAGCAAATTATAAATAAGCATAATTTGGTATGGCTTGTAGTGTTTTGCTTTCCTTCGATTCATTTACTTAACACTTACTGAGCACTGACTGGGTACCAGGCCTGACTATATGTTAAGTCCTCGGAGGACATGGTCAGTGACATACGTTTGCATCCCCTAGGGAGTTATGGTCCATGGAGTAGAGTGCATGGAGCAGAGAAAGACTCCAGAATTCTCCACAAGAGATCAGGACAGATGCCCAAGGAGTGGACAGGGCCGCCATGATGACAAAGTGGGGACAGAGGCTGACGAAGGGGAGGGTCTGGGAGGTGGCCTTAAGTCACTATTTAAGCATCTGGTGTCCTCTGTAGTTGGGAGTCTTGCACCTGGACTAAAAGTAGAGAGGACTGTACCTTCATATGGTAGTAAAGTCTTGGGGGCAATCCAACTTTGACACCACTATGGAGGACACTGTGGAGCTCCCCCCTGTACTCCCTCCTCTTTAAGTCATTGCCTTCCCCCATCTGAATGCCTTTCAGTTAGGCAGTTGGGGACCAGGCAGGAGAGGGGTGTGGAGAGGGGGGAAGATGGGAACGGGGTGGGTTGGGGGGATGTTGACGACAACTCAATGAGAATATGAAACTGCGCTTTCTCTCCTCTGGAACCCTTCTTATGAAGTTACGAGATGCCAAGTTAGACAATAAAGTGGCACGCTGAGCAAGCTGAGTGGAGACAGACCTAGATTTAGGTGCAGACACTGCCACGCGGATGGAGGGACGGGTAAACAGACGTGGGCACGTTCTCTTACAGCCCTAGGGAAGGTGAAATGGGATGAGATTTAAGATGACAATGAGTCACAGTAAGATGCGAGCCACTGCACCCCCAGTTCTGCCATCTTCCCCTGAATTCCAACTTCTCCTTCCTTGTGTTTTCAACCTCCTCTGTCACCTCCACACAGTACCAGCCATGGTGGGTGGGTGATGGGCTGGGGGTGGGGGTGGAGCAGGATGGTCCCCCAGGGAACGGTGGGGTCAGGAGCTGCCAAAGGCCGAGGAGGCAGGACAAGGTGTGAACATCTTGGGAGAAGAAGAATTCCCTTTCCACACATCTACACTCCACATACACACAACACGCACACACACATACACACACACACACACCATGCACCCTTCTCCCCCCATACACACACACACACACAGTCTGAGAACTCTTGGAGATAAAGATATTGGACTCATATCTGACACAGGATGGAGGCTGGAGTCATTCAGTGTAGACGTGAAGGAAATGACAACCGAAGGCTAGAGGGCTTGGCACCTCTGGGTCACATTTAACTGTTTCCCAGGGAGGGTGACGGGATTCACAAGGTTCTATCTTATGGCCATTTCTCTCATTCTGCTAACATTGCCCTGGTCTACAGCCTCATCACCACAAACTGGACGGAGGCACCTCTGAAGTGTCCCCAGACTCTAACCCACCTCCAGAGAGGCAGACGGACCTTTCCAGGCTGTGCAGCGACTTGCCACTCTTCCACCCAGCTTCTCCGTGGTATCAGCTGTCAAGTTCCAAGTCCCTAATGACATGATCCAAGCTCACCTTCCCAGCCCTGCTTCCCACAATTCTTCAACCTCTCCACTCAAGCCAAACTCTGGACAACTCTCCCAGCTCAAAGCCTGCCTTGTGACTTTCTGCCTCCCAGTCCTTTACCACCACACCTTAGAGGAGCCAGGAGGTCCTTTATGGTCGGGGGCAAAGGCTACCTCCTCCAAGATGCCTTCCAACCTGTGACCTCTCCCAAATTTTAGCCTGTGTTCTAGTCATTTGGAGTTCTTGTCAAGATGCAGAGCGTGTCTCAGTGGACCCCGATTCTGCATTTCTAACAAGCTTCCAATGAGGTTATGCTGGAGTCCAGGAACACACTTGGCATGCAAGGTAGAAAGAACACCTTGCATCATTCTAGTAGCATCATCACAATCAGCCTTGTATTATTAATATTCAGGCAGGTGCTTGAGCTTCCCTTCTACACTGAAAATTTCTTGAGCGCAACAACCCCAGGAGAAAGTTTGTCTTGTAGGAAGAGGGCCAGCTTTAAATCAGACAGCTCTAAGTTCAAGTCTAAACTCTACCACTTACTGGCTATGACACTGACCAAGTCACATACCCTCCAAATCTCAGTTCGTCATCTGTAAAATGGGGCAAAGGAATGGTTAAAGGAAATAATGGCTCTGATCTGGCTTAGCCTACTGCCTGATGCCACACATATTTTAATTTTGGCTCGCTGCTCTTCCCTTCCATGGAAAACTTTGGGCTTTCCACAAAGTTTTGTATGTGGGAAGTGCTGGGAATATTCTGGCCCAATTTCTGCAGGAACTTCTGCTCTACCTGTACATCTTGTTCACTCCACTCTGCTGAGCTTTCTCCCTGGCCATGAAGCTCCACCTGCCATGCACCTGATCATGCTCCACAGCCACAGTCATCCTCTTGGGTGGATCAGACGCACTATAAAGACCCACTGACAGAGGGCCTCCTTGATGGTGCAATGGGTTAAGTGTAGCACTATGAAGGTATCTAGAGCCACTGCAGCAAGAGTTCGATCCCCGGCCAGGGAGCTTCCCACATGGCACAGCAGACCTCTCCTGCCTTGCCCACTGCTCCCCTCAGCAGAGTACTTCAGACAATCTGCCTGTTCTGCTCCCCACTCTGTCTCTGGTGAATCCTCTCACCACCCCACACCTCTGGCCTACACCTCAGCATTGTATGCATAAATAAATAAATTTTTTTTAAAAAACCCACTGACAGAGACACCATTGGTCAGGTTGGAAATGAGAACTTATGAGCCAGGGTGCAAACTCGTAAGAGTTTAACCAAAACAATCAAAAGAAGACTTCTTACGTCACCAGGTAGCACAACTATTACAAAGGTGCAGTAACCAAAGGCTGTGGTATTGGCCCAAAATAGACAAGCAGACCAATGGGTAAGAATAAAAGTCAAGACAAGGATCCACATGTATATGATCTGGTTTATGACCAGTGGGGGAAATATATTCTGGTCAAAAACTAGAAATCCAGGCAACTCTCCAGCCTGCATGTCTTTTATCAAACCTGTCCATTTCGGGGGCAGTCTTTTCTGCCCATTTGTGTCTGTGCAAATGTCCTTCTTTCCTTTCATTTTTAAAAAATAAACCTGACCTTCTGGATATATAGGTATACATATATTTAAAAACCTGGTAATCTACCAGTCAGAACTCAAAAAGAAAAGAACTGACTTTTCCTTCACCCCATAATCAAAAATTCCAGATGGCCCCTTGATATAAAAGTAAAATAATAAAACTCCTAGATCATACCAAAGATATCTGCATGGCCATGTCATGAGGGAGTCTCCCTGGATTCTAGAAATATTTTTTTTTATTTAAAAAAAAAGCTTCAGTAAACTAGTCACGTAAGATTTATGTGCTTTGTGTTCGACTGATCTCAGTTTTACAAATTGGAGTGATGACAGAATGACAGGCCCAGAAGCTCTGGCAGGAAGCTGCTCAGCGTGTCAAGCAGACACCCTTGGGGATCGTGGATCGTCCCCTGGCTGTTACTTTGAAAAATCCGAACTAGGGAAGTGCGCCTCACCAGCCATGGGAGAAAGACATCTCTGTCCCTGCTGGAAATGACATTTGTAATCATCTGCACCCCCCACCCTCTTGTAGTACCTAATGGGCAAATACAAGTCCTAAGTGGGTTTTTTTGTTCTTCATATGCGACATCAGGAAGCCCCAGTGTGACATAACACAAGGAAAGGTGTAAACACATCAGTTTATAGCTTTCCATTAACGCCAGAAGATCCAGAAGACAGCTTCACTTTCCAATATAGAGACAGTCACGACTCTCAAGCCACCATCTCATGACCAGCTACTTTCAATTCTCATGCACAGTGACATAGAGAATGGCCTTTCCGCCCCCGGGTCCATGTTTGCTCCCCTGGAACATCACTGCAACAGGGTCTCTGGGGACTCCGACAATAGGAATCCGTACAGAACAAGTTTTTGCTGTGGCCTGGGTTTCCACATCACCCTGACAGCATCGAACTCTCGACTGCAGAATATTATGGAGAGGGTCTGGGGTATTTCATAAAAGGTTCGAGAATCTATGGTCCAGGTCACTTGCCCCACCTGGCTTTCCAGTGCTATTCCTCCCATCCCGACACTGACCACGTCCAGGATGTCAAGAGTCCTGGAATGAGTTTCAAGCACTTACTTTCATCATTAGAAGCATTCCCCAGAGATGTGTGGCTGGAATAACGTTTGTTTTCACTTTCGCTGAGACATCTTTCAATCCAGCTCTCTAAAAAATAAAAGAAAATCACAGAATTGCTGGTGTGTTTGTGAAGAGACAGGAACATCATAAATGCATTAGATTTAACACTTTGTGGTCCACTCACGTATTAGTACGTGTTTTTGTCACCAGTATCAGGTGGCCGCTCATGTATTAATACATGTTCATCTAGTCTCCGGTTTTTCACGCCATGGTGGATTTATTTGGAACTATTAGGAGCTATTTCTTTGATCGTACTCAGCTAGAAGCTTTACACATTGTTTTGGTGAAAGTGTAAGGTGTTTTATGAGCGATATCACAGTTTTTTTAATATCCAGTAGTTCAGGAGTTGTGTTTTATAGACTGCTTATACCATTCATGCAGTGGCACAGAAAACGGCCAGCCCCAAGGGCTGGTAAATTTAAAGGGCATCGGCACACAAAGTGTTAAATGCCCATCACCTCTCCTCTGAGATCTGCCCGGTCTGGAACTGGATTTTACCTGAAGTGCCTCTATGCACCACTGCTGGTGAGACTTTGCTGAGTAGTTTGGAGGTGAAATGTTCATTAGATACCCTACTTACATATTTCAAATTTTATTAATTTTGGAGTATTTATAACTCAATAGCATGAACTGAGAATTATTTTTCTGTGCAAAGAAATTATTTTTCTTGCAAAAATGGTATACATTTGTGGTCCACTGAATCACTGGTAATTTGCAGACTTGTAAATTAGCAGCAGAATCCTTTCTTCAGATGAAAACAAAAAGAAATGTGGATAAAACCCTGTAGATTCTGGTTGAAGTGGAGAAGGAGGTCAGGGAACCTCACCTCTCTTTGCCCAATGACCCCTGAAGGGGCTCTTCCCAGAACAGACTGAAGGAGGAGCCTTCAAAAGCTCTATAGTAGCTATGTAGTACTCTGAAAATCCAAGAAACCCTGGTTTTTAAAAATCTAATCACAAAGGCTAAAAATGTGCTTTCCACAGTGTAGGATAATGCTTCCGCCATCATCTAGACCATCCACCATTCATTCATGTGTTCTTCATTCCTTCAACAATATCAGATAAGTATAGTTAATTCTGCTATAATGTTTGCTAGGGAAATACAGATGTGTTCCCATGCAAGTGCAGGATTAGGGAAAAGTGTGAGCATAGCGCAAACATTGTGTTTGCTTATACTCGATTTCTTCCTTAAAAAAAAAAAACCACCTTTAATTTTGCAGATCTTTCTGCATAAGCAGAAAACCTCCTGTAGCTGAACTGAGCTACCTTTTGCATATACCCAAATACACACACTCACAACTAAAAATCTACCAGCTAATTCAGTTTGACCTGTGTGATATGAGCCACAACCAGCCCATATAACTCACTTTCTACCACTTCACAATAACTCAAAAGCCACACCCTTCTGAGATCCACTTTCAGAAGTGAATACTCCAAGGTGAAATCCTTATCTGTTGTATTTGTGTATCTTTTAACCATTTAACAGGTGCAAAACTGTGCTACCATTTTTACTAGGACACTTTTTTTTGTTACTGTGTCACTGGCAAAGTTTTTGAGTATTGTGCTCCTACCTTATTTTTCCAGAAACTCTTTGGTTTTTATTTTACAATTTTGCCAATTGGTGGTCAATTTTAGGGATGCATATGTTGTGTTGTAGCAGAACTAACTATACCTACTGCTGTATATTTTGCATGGGGTCTCCTACTTGCCTTCTTTATAACATGGGGACAAGCATTTACTCAGCACCTATTTTAACATGTGATCTCACTGTAGTCTCTTTTGAAATTTTTTTAAATTTTTTTTACTTTTTAAATTTTTTTCCTTATTTATATCTTTTACATTATTGTGTATTCCCCATAAAATTTCCACCACTAATTCACCTGTGAACCATCACCATAGTTCCTGGTGTTCTTCTCTCCCCAATTTTGATCCCTTTTCCTCTCCCTCCCTCACAGAATATCTCTTATTCTAATGGTAACTCCCTGCAGTAAGGATTTTAAACTCTATTTTTCCTAGAAAGCAACTGAAGCTTAGGGAGATAAGCAATGTGATTTCTTCTAATTCAAACAGCCAAGGAAAAGATCACTCGTTAACACCTTAGGTAACATGTAAAATGAAGGTGTAAGCTATGTGGAGAGGGGTCAGAGAAGCAAACGCTAACAGCAGAGAGTAGTCGAGTCTTGTTTTGTGGTTTATGTCCTAACAAACTGCTCTTTCAAAAGCTGCTTCCAAGTTTGTGAATAGTAGAGGAAAAATATCCAAGAGGAGGAACAGGAGCCAGCTTGTTAAGAGGATATGGAAATCTGGGATTTCTGAGAAAATACTGAGCAGCAGAGAAACTCACACTAAAACACTGCCCCTTCCAGATACCAAATGCAGTGGAGAAACTAAGGGCTTGGAATGTGTCAGAGCCGTGATGGCGCAGGGTGGGTGTCAGCGCATCTTACCAAAATCACATCCAATATAAATGTTCAGAATTCTGGAATGTCTCCACTCAGATGTTCTAACCCCTTCAAGTACTGGCACATTTTCCCTGGCAACAGCCATGGCTGATTTTGGATGACACCGACTGAAATTTGCTGCCCCTTCTCCACCAAACCATACCAAGCAACGTCTACTGTTCTGGGCCAGCCCTTGTTCTTCCTAACTCAGTATGCACACCCAATCACATATGCATGGGGGACTCTCTCTCTGTCTCTCTGTCTCTGTCTCTCACACACACACATACACCCACCCCTTTCATCAGAAACGGGGAACTAAAAGAAACAGTCTCCACTCTCCCTCTTCCCCATTTGCATGTGCCAGGATCAGAACATTAAAAGTCCTTAGAAGGACCTACTTTTGCAGGCTAGAACCATGGTAATGGCTGGGACCTTTCTGAAGAACTCACAGGGACATCTCAGAGAGGGGCAGGGTCTAAACACCAAGTGCAACAGTTCAAGTCAAACAAAGTTCAAGTCAAACAAGCACTTTCCTGAGGACTGTGCCTTTCCTCTGATAAACAAAATAGAATGAACATGGTGCCATGCTGAGTCTGGTACCCACCAAAGAGAGCCAGGAGGCTGTTGAGGGCCAGGGCCCAGGTGTGTTGAGGCATGAGCAGCAACCACCAAGCCAGCAAGCCACGCCCAGCACTGACTTCTACCTATCATGGCTTGACAAACATTCCACCAATCAAACTGTACTGGCTGAAAAACTCATTTGCATAAATCAGACTGCCTTTGCCTACCTAATTGCCTAACAATTAGGTAGGCACCCTTGCCTACCTAAGCACACTCCCTTGAGGGCTTTTTGGACATTCAAATCCAGTGCTCCTAGAGTCTCCCGAAGCCCCCAAATAAAATAGGTGTTAAGAGTTGCAAAGCAAGAGCTGCAACAGGGGAGTTATAAATCAGTTGCTATAAATCAATGAGAATTCAGTATCACAGTCCATATCTCCATATCACCCAACCCAACACTAGAGTGAGATGAAAGCAACCTTACAAGAAGGCAAAGATGGAAGTGGCAAGAAAAAAGAGAAGCAATATCACCACACTACCCTTCCTCCACCCCTTATTCCCTGTCAAGTCTTTCTAACCTCCACAGCATGGTTCTGCCACCTCTCTGCTGCCTCTCTCTGTTCCCTGGCACAACACACAATAAATTTGGACTTTAAAAGCTCATGACGTAAGAAAAGTGTCTCCAACATGTCTCCATTTTTCTAGCCAAAACGCACCACTTATTTAAGTTACAGAGTATATGATTTAATGATAATAAAGACCACCATATATTGAGCCAAGCATTATGCAAATGTTCTATACATAGCAATTTAAATTCATAGCTGACCTATGAGGTAGGTGCTGTTGATATGTGCTTTTTAGAGATGAGCAAAGTAAGCCTCAGAAAAATTAGGTGACTTGTTCAAAGTCAACCAGCTAATCGAGTCTCTCACACACACACACACACACACACACTTGTGCGCACACACACACATACACACATACCTGTGTGAACTGGGCTCTTCTATGTTCTGTACAGTCCTCGGAACACAGAGTCAAAATTGCAGCAATGGTCGCAGTCTACTTTGCTTAAAACCTTTGATAAATTTCTATTTACATATTATTTTTTTGCTAAATATGATTCATATTTTTCAGTCTTTGTTATATATAACAGACTTTCCACTTTATTTTTTTAATTTTTTAACTTTTTAATTTTTTTTTCAGATTTCCACTTTAGAACTTAAACATATTAGGAATGGTGGCCACTTACGAGTTCTTTCGACTCTCCACTAGCGCCCTATAAAGTTCTTCCTGCAGTTGATAAACATTATCGACACGTGATGTCAAAGATGCACAGCATTTATATAGGTATGTTCCACATACATGTAGAATGGCCTAGTCATCTTTTTTTTTTTTTAACCACATTCGGCATGAAAATGCACAACAAATCAAAGACAATTTTCCAGATAAAGAAAACAAAATTCAACCAACAATTATTTTGTGCCTTCTAGATATAAGAAGCGAGAGTTTGGAGGGGGGGAGGAAGGAGCCGGAGGGAGGGAAGGGAAAGGGGACAAAATGGAATAGAAAAGAACACAAGGGACCATGGAGATGGATCACGGGTGAATTGGTGGTGGGCTACCCAAGGGGAATGCAAAATGTAAAAGACATAAATAACAATAAAAATATATATTATTAAAAAAAAAAAAAGAAGCGAGAGTTAAGAGAAGACATGAGTGACACAGACATGAATAATACGGTTTCTGCCCTCTAGTTACCATCTAGAAAGCAAGGTAGATGCCGGTCCCAAAGCTCTTGAGTTCAGAGACCCTGTCAATTTTTTTCACTCAAACCCAGTGGCTGTAACTGGCTTGTAACTGTGCTGGATGTTGCATAACAAGTGGGTATTGTTGAATGCATCACTTTCTTGGGAAAATGACATTAAGTTCCTACTGTGTGCCGGGTACTAGGCAAGATATTTGCACCTATGTGGTCTAAATGGAACTTCAGAACAATATCATAGGGTACGTTTTTATAGCTCTATTTTAAGTATGAAAACCAAGATTCGAAGCAAAACTTTCAATACCAGGCACACTATAATCAAAGCTGCAATATTAGTACTCTATCATGAGACAAAGGAGAAAAAGAGCTCAATTCACTCTTGAATAAATTCCAGCTGCCAACTGTCTCAGTCATGAGCCATAAAACTACCCAATCTTTGAGTAAGGACCAAGTTTGCTCCAAGAGCTCGACAGGATCTTCCAACTCTGTGTGTACAGGCACCTGGGCTGGGAACTCCTTCATCTGATTCATCTGGGGTCATGGGCAGGAAGGAGGAGGCCAATAGTGCACTGTGGGTTTTCACTTTAAAAGGAATTTAGCTCACACTTCTTGGAGGCAGATCTCCATGCCTCCCTACTTTGGATAGAAGATTCAGACACCTCCATTTAAAGTGACTCTCCGGGCCTCCCTGGTGGCTCAGCGGTTAAGCGCTGTGCTGTGGTGCTGTCGGCAGCCGGGGAGCTTCCCACATGGCGCAGCAGACCTCTCCTGCCTCGCCCGCTGCTCCCTTCAGCAGTGTATTTCTGTCGATCTGCCTGTTCTGCTCCCCACTTTGTCTTTGGTGAACCCTCTCGCCACCCCACGCTTTTGGTCTGTCCCCCAGCTTATATGCATAAATAAATATCTTTAAAAAAAAATAAAGTGACTCTCCACCTCATAAAATGAGGTTGAACAGAGCCATAAACAGTTACTGGGTATTCTAGGAGACTCTGTTCCTTTGCAGCAGCAGCACACCACCAGGCAGTCTCTGCACCAGAGACCTGGCCTGCACGAAGCAGGAAAGGCTCAGCTCTGCTTTGGGCACATGTTTTGTTCTGGCAGAAGGAGCTGGTTAACGTGGTTATCAGAAGCCAGGTAACCTTTGAAGTTCTCCAAGCACAATGACATGGAGAACCTCAAGTGCACTCACAGTCCACCTCATGAGGCAGGAATCCACCCCTCTCTCTTGCAGGTAAGGACACTGAGCTTTAAAAAGTAGCAGTTGCTGGTCAGCAGTGACTTGCCAAGGGGTGCAGTTAGAACGTATTAGAGTCAGAATTCAAATCTAGATCTTAGTTCTCCACTACCTATGCTGATTCTTCTTGCTGCCTCATACTGCACACAGACCAGTCGACCGCACATAGATTATCCATCCACCCTTGCCTTTTGCAAATAATTATCAAGTGCCTTGAATGTAAAGTTACAATGGAAGAGATGGGCATGCACCAGCAGGAAGCCAATAACTTACAGCAGGATATCTCGAGTGGACCAGGGTCTCAGGACTGAAAATACTTTGTTTTTTTTACATCCCTATTAATAGTATTTACTTCTCCCACCTTAAATTAAGTTTGAACAACTTTGTCTATCTTGCTTAATACTTGGGCCCCCACAGCCAAGAACAGTGTCAGGCACATCCAGATGGTGATGAATGTGACGAAGAGGAGGCTGAAGGAACAGGAAGGCCTCTGACAGGAAGCAGCGTGGAGCAGAGGCTGGGTGTGGCCTGGTGGCACGGGAGCAAGGCCGGAAGGTTCTGAGAGTGAGCGCAAGGCAAAAACCCTGGAGTAAGATGGCACATACCTGTTTAATAAATGGCAAGGAGGCCAGGGCAGATGGGGCATCCCAGGAAGGAGATGTACAAGATGAAAAAGAGGAGGAGGCAGACTGGGAACGGTGTGGGTTCAAAGTTAGAACAACTGGATTTTAAATCCCAGCCCTGCCACTCCGTGGCCCTGGAACACTGGGATGGTTCCTGAATCTGCCACATGCTTGACATCTTGGCTCTCTCCGAAGATTAGCTGAGATAATATAGGCGAAGCACTCAGCATGCTGGGCTTTGTGGGCCATGGAGAGAGGAGGAGAGCAGTCTGTGTCGGCCAGGACCTCACGGGGATGGACGGTAACAGTGACTGTCCAGCGTCTGCTGAGTGCCCCCAGCCAGTCACCACTTCACACGCCTCCTTTCTGCTCCTCATAACAACTCGGACACAGAGACTTGAACAACTCGAACCGGGAGGAGGAAACGGAGGCTCAGAGGAGCTGTGGAACCCCAGCTAGGCTCTGGCTGAGCAGGGTGGGGTGTCTACCTCTGCTCTGCCATCACTGCCTCACTCAACCAGCAGGTAACCAGGAATGAGTTTTTCCCTCCTCAAATTTTATTAATTTGTCAGTCATTCACGTAACTATATCATTATGGAGGCACATTTTCACACCTCCGTATTTTTACATGCCTCACTCACCCTCCACCAAAACTCCCAGGCCAACCTCCCAACCCCTTCCTTTCAGTATCCTGCCCTGGGGGCACAGGGCAGGGGTTTCCAGTGTGGCCTGGCTGCTTCACACAGGGACTAGCGCGCCAGCCGGGCCTTAGAGGATTTGGCCTGTGCCAGACCAAGCAGGAAAGAAAGGTATTTGGGACGAGAGGGCTGCCGTCATGGACAAAGGCACCAAGCGGTTTCTGGGAAAGGTGAAGAGTTCACTGACCTGTGACCCAAGGAGCAGTGGGGGACAGGTGGGAGAGTGCGTTAGGAGCAGATTGCAAAGGCCTCGCCCACCAGGCCAGGAAGCCTGCAGGCAGCTGGGAACCAGCCTGATTGTTAAGCAGTGGGGGAGTAAGAAGCTGAGCTTTGTTTCTGAGGCACTGGATGAGAACAGGGAGTTCTTGACTTATGCAATACCTGAAGAAAGCGCGCCTGACTTAGAAAGTGTCACCGGGTTGTAATAGAAGGCGTTATGCACACTCTTTGTATCCACAGTTTTTCGGGGCACTGCGCTGGGGCCTATTTTAGGAACGTGCAGCTTTAGAAACACTACAGGAAAGAGCTGACATGCCACACTCCCCACTACTCAGAGGAGACCAGGCCCGGCCCCTGGGGCACCAGGGCGTGCCCAGTCTCCCTCCCTCAGGTCTTGGTCATTACCAGTGCAACCTGTCTCCAGCGCCTCCCCTCCCGGTGTGCTGTCCTCTTGATATTGTCTCTTGGCCCCTTTTCTCTCTCCCCTGGGCTCCCCGGGAGCGCAGGAGCACAGGGAACACAGGAATCTGAGGAGTCCGGGCCCCAAGAAGGGGACTGAGGCTTCTCCAGGGAGGGGGGACCTCAGGTCAGTGGGTTGCCACGGCAATAGCACAGGCGCTGCCCCAGGGGCCCCGCGGGGTTGTAGGAAGGGGCGCTGCCTGCCTCCAAGGGCGTCCCACTCCGCCCTGGCTTTTACTCCTTCCCTCACTCACCAAACGTTGGTTAAATGCCCACTGCTGGCCAGACGCTGAGGACCTGGTGGGGACACGGTCCGCAAAGTCCCTGCTTTCAGGGAGCTTAGATTCTGCGGTGGGGGATGGAGGAACACAGATAAGCAAGATGGCCTCAGCGCACCGGGAACATGAGGAAAATGAAGCCGTGGCTGGGGCAGAGGCTGGGTGCTGTTTTAAACTGCAGAGACACGGAAGTCTCTTAGAGGAGTGTAGGGTAAGGGAGGAAGTTGTCAGGTTTTTCCGCCCTCCCCTCAGCGATAGCCCTCTGCAGGCCTACGTGCGTGCTAATGGCGGGCACCTGGCGGAGGGTGTGGGCCTGCGTGAGTGGGCGCACCTGGGCCAGAGCAGAGGTGGTGGCAGCGGCAGAGAACAGAGTGTGGAGCAGAGGACTGTTTGGGGTGCAGCAGAGACCATGGGGCCCCGCCAGAGAGCCCCCCGCAGAAGGTGAATATTTGCCGGGGGCTAGGAGGCTTACCAGCCTCCTGCACGCCCCCCACCCCGGCCACCCTGCCTGCCTTGTACCTGGCTGCCTCACAAGAAAGATGTAATAAAAAGCATAAAAAGCCAAGCAGGGGCTGCAGAACTCCTTCCCTTTTGACCCATCTGCGCAGCTCTATTGAGAACCCGGCCCCTGTGGTCATCTGCTGAAAGACGGAGATGTTGGAGCAAGCCCAGGGGTGCGAAGAGGGAGTGGGCTTGGAATGAGGGAGGAAGGGCCACAAAACTACCGAGATGGAGGGAGGGGGAGAGTGCAGGAAAGGAAGTAAGGAGTTTCTAAGGCCTCGCTGGTCAGAGTAAGGCCCCTCGTTTATTTCAAGGGTGCCAGGAAGCTTTGGGAGGGCTTTCAGCCGGCGGCAGGAGCTGCACTGGCTCAGAAAGGGCAGCCGGTTAGGGACTCTCACTCAAGTATCCCACTATTTATCAGCTGTTCACAGAGGAGCAGGTGGCAGGCCCTGAGCCACACAGTCGGGGCAGGGCAGCGAACAAGCCAGACAGCTTCTGGCTTCGTGGAAGGTCAGAGTTGAGCGCAGGAGTCACCCGTGAAGTCATCACACCAACAGAGCCGTGGGGGAGAGAGAAACGCAGGTCTCACCGAACACTTGAGAGTCAGGGTAGTCTCTCGGAGGAAGTGACCTTGCACTGACAGTTAGGAATGTGGAGGTATGACGTTCCGACCCCAGGAAGAACAGGAGAGAGGACGGTCCCGGGCAGAAGGAACAGCATATGCAAAGGCCCCAGAGCTGGCAGACCCATGCCTTCGAGAGACTGATAAGCAGCCTAAACCGAAAGGTGTTCACATCACAGAAGCACCGAGCTTAAATGCCACCCATGCCAAACGTCAGCCAGGTCAGTGTCACCACGGCCAGTCAGTGTGGCCCGGGCTTGTCTCTCTGCAAAGACAGGACAGGACTGGCCTCCCCTTCCACAGACGCAGCATCAGGATTCCCGAGTCCCTGGCCCCGCTAGTCACCTGGCAGTGTTTGCTAAAAAGCATCCTCATCAGTTTGCCTCTTTTTACTTTTCTTCTTGGATTTGGAAATCTGAACTGGGTTTTCATTTCTTTCCTTATTCTACTCTGGTCCTCCCCATCACACATCTGATGCATACCTCAGTTTTCACATCGGTGAGGTGAGAGTATCTTCTTTATAAGGTTATTGTGAGGTGATGATGATGATGATGGATGCAAAGGTGCTGGATGAAGGCTAACCCAACACAGACAACACTCTTCACCGGGTGCACTGCCTTCCCCTTCTAAGTATCCTGGCAGCCCTGGTGCTTCTGACCTGCCCCAAACCCTCCCCTTTCACTTCTAGTTGCTTTTTCAAGACCCAGTGTCCAGATGTCCCCACTAGCTGTCCTGTGTCCATCTGTATCCTGGGGATTCTCGCACATGTCCCGAAACTTCCAAGTGTCTGTACCTGAACCAACCTAGCTCTTGACGACCGTGAGGCAGACCCTCCCATAAGTTAGGAGAGTCCAGCCTAGAAGAAAGAACAAGAATACCTGACGCATGTCTCCCTAGTCTTGGCCAAGTACTTTAACCTTTCTGAGCCTCAATTTCCCTCTTTGTTAGACTTACAGTAACTTTTTCTGAAGCCCCATTTTACACTAAACACTGTGCTAAGCTGTTTACATTCCTCTACTTGTAATTACTTCATGTGTGGCCATTTCATAGATGGGAAGGCAAGGCCCAGAGAGAAATGATAAGAACTCTGTCTCCTGCCTAGCTAACTGTACTCACCGCCCCCAGTCAATCTATGTAATCTCCGTGACCACGACCCCATGTCTTCCTCATCAGCTGGTGTCTCGGTCATGCCAGGGTGCCGGTGAGTCAGAGGTGACGCTTCATGCAATGTGCTAATGGCCAGCAGCATCGCCATTGCAGTGACATGCCCAAGGCCACACAGGCAGGAATCTGGAATCTGATTCTGACCTAAGCATTACCTCATACTCTCATCCCCACAATTCTGTGGGCATGCAAGTCTCCTCAACCACGCCACACACAGCTTCAACCACAAACCACACACAACAGGTGCTCCGTAATATTAACGCTCTTTCTCCCTTTAGGAAAACAATATCTAAAACTCTAAAGAGGGCAAAGAGATTAATGAAGAAGACACTATTTGCATATATAAGAATGAATGAAGAAAGCCCCAGGGGACCAGCACTATCTGTTCACAGATCACGAACTCACCAGCAGTTCCTGGAGACCAGAGAAAATAAAGCTAAGGTATTCAGTGCCATCTCCTGTCAAAGAGAAACTCCATGCAAAAGCAGGTCTCTGCTCTCAGAACACCAGAGTTAATGTCCGTAATTACCTAACCAGGAGGTAAAATCTCACTCCCTTGCACCTTTTGGTGGGGAAGCCGACCTACTACTACTTCATGTCAGCAGACTTTTTCTTTGTTTCTATTATTACAATAAATTGGAAAATGCATACGAGAGCCAGGACTACTGGCTGTGCACAGCACCTGGTACTTGATTCCTGACATCATTGCCTTTTCCAGTTTGGTTGTAAGTTTTGCATTTCTTCTTACACCATGTTGGGGGGTGTGGGCTTCTCACAAAACCTTAGGAGTCAGGCGCTCCTGGTGGCAGGACCCACACACACACCCAACTAGCCTAACTTTGGAGATTAAATCATCAAAACACTCTTCTCTTAGGCAAAATGCTTTTTTTTCTCCTGTGTTAATCTATCATAGAAATCATAATATTAGGGGCCTCCCTGGTGGTGCAACAGGTTAAGTCTCAGCACTATGAAGCTATCAGCAGCCACTGCAGCACGAGTTCAATCCCCAGCCAGGGAGCTTCCCACATGGTGCAGCAGACCTCTC
This sequence comes from Scalopus aquaticus, assembly GCA_004024925.1. Lineage (NCBI taxonomy): Eukaryota > Metazoa > Chordata > Mammalia > Eulipotyphla > Talpidae > Scalopus > Scalopus aquaticus. Next base: position 45,044 of record PVIJ01010388.1, read on the forward strand.
CTGCCTCACCTGCTGCTCCCCTCAGTAGTATACTTCAGTAGATCTGCTTATTCTGCTCCCTGCTCTGTCTCTGGTGAATCCTCTCACCACCCCGAACCTCTGGCCTACACCCCAGCTTGTATGCATAAATAAATTTAAAAAAAAAGAAATCACAATGTTAGGCATTACAAATAGAAGCACCCACCGCACTCCTGCCCCCTGTGAATCACTTGTCCTTTCTCTGTGCTTCTCCCTGTTCCTTGTCCACGTGTGCACGCGTGTGAGCTGTAGCCCCAGAGCAGGCACCACTTCCATTCATTTTTCTCCCTAACATTCTCTCCAGAGATTTTTCCTAATTTGTTACAGTCTTCATATTGGAACACCAATGAGCACAGATGCTGGGTGTTCCACTGAGCTAAACTTCCCATTTTTTAAGATTTTTTTAAAATATTTATTTATGCATACAAGAACTGGGGTGCAGGGCCAGAGGTGTGGGTGGTGAGAAGATTCACCAGAGACAGAGTGGGGAACAGAACAGGTGGATCTACTGAAATACACTGCTGAGGGGAGCAGCAGGCAAGGCAGGAGAGGTCTGCTGCGCCATATGGGAAGCTCCCTGGCCAGGAATCAGCCGGGGATCGAACTTGTGCTGCAGTGGCTGCTGATAGCTTCACAGTGCTGAAACTTAACCAGTTTGTGCCACCAGGGAGGCCCTTTTAAGACTGTTTTAAAGGCCAGCTTGGTGCATATCCTTTTTTCTTTCTTTTGAACCATTTCCTGAGAATTGCTTGGGAGAAGGAAAGGTAAGCCCAGGAGCTTGGTAAGGACAAACAAATGGTCTAAATTCCAGCCTAAAGACTTGCGAGTTAAATGGTTTGGGGCCAAGTTTCTAAACCTCAAGGTCGCCTGGTGTAAACTGTGGACACTAGTACTCTCCTGCCTCCTGGCAATGGTGTGAGACCTAAGGGAACAAAAGCATGGGGAGCACTGAGCACCATGCCCAGCTGGAGCCAGCTCTAGACACATGAAACCACTCCAGTTCCCAGGTCCTGTTCAGGACAGAGGCACTGTTTTGTGGTTCAGTTCAACAGTGTAGCAACTAAGAACTTAGACTGTATAGTTCAACTGCCAGGTTCAAGTTTGGCTTCCTCGCTGTATGATCTGGGGCAAGGGACTCAACCTCCGTGAGCCTCGTTTTTTTTCATCTGCCAAGTGGGGGTAGTAAAACTAGCACCTCATGGAGCCTGCACAGAAAATTCAGTGAACAAGGCACAGGAAGTGCTTATGAGACAAGCACCACACAAGTGTTGGCTATTAACATGTGTATATCACCCTAACAGCCCCGCCACCCTGCATCCTACTCCAATTCCTTCCTGTTACCATTTGTTTTGTTTGGTTCTTGGGTCTCTTGGTGCAGTGAAAAGCCATGGCCTTGAATTCAGAAGGACACTAGTTCTAAGCCTCCCCTTACACACGACTAAGTAAGCTCTGCAACCCTAGGCGACTTACTTAACTTTATGGGTCTCAATTTCCTTCCTATTAAAAAAAAAACCTCCTCCGTGAGGTTATTATGAGGATTAGGAGAAGTAACATAAGCTCTTTAAAAGCTGAATGTACTATTCACCACTATGCCCTGCATTTAGGAAGGTGCTTGGCTCAGAAGAGCAGATCTGAAAGGAGTGGAGGACAGGAGAGAAAGTGGGGCGGGAGGCGGGGGAGAAGAAATGAATGAACAAAGCATCTATCATCTGCCTGGCACACAGTAGGGGCACACAACCATGGCAGTCTATCAAGTATTTGCTTACAAGCAGCCTTGAGCCAGGCTTCTGAGAAAGCAAGTAAAGAGATGGCGCCTCCTTCCTAGTGTAAAGGATGGACTGACTTCGTCTCAAGCAAGTACTTATTGAGCGCTGACTTATGCAAGTCGCCCAGTTGCTTTGCACAGTTCTGGGCACAGATTGTAATGACGCAGGTGGACACCCTGAGAAACAAGAAAAGAAACGTGAATTGCACACATAAAAGGAGGCGGGAAAGGATGTATGCTGTAGATGCACGGAAAGCACTCAGCACCGTGCCCAGCAGCGCAAGTTCGAGTTCTAGATACGTGAAACCACCAAGTCCCAGGTACTGTTAGGACAGAGGCACTCTGGTGAACACAGCAGAAGTGCTCGACAAAATGCTAATCTCTTTTCCTATGTACACCTTGGGGATGAGAGAGGGGGCAGGTCTTTGAAGCTACTAGGGGACCTGGAGGAGAAGCGAGTGGCACTGAAAGCTCCTCTGCTTACTGAGCTTTGAAAATGCGCTGATGCCTGCCCATGCTTACTTCATTTAATCCCCACCAGACCCATGGCTCTCTGAAGCTCAGGGAGGTTACAGAACTTGTTGAGTTCAGACATCCAGCCCGTGGCAAAGCCAGCTCTCACCAGCCCGGTGAGATCCCAGAGCCTGCACTGTGAACGATCACCTCAGTGTCTGCAGACTCCCTCTATTAATAATTCATCAGTGATGACAAACTGTAATGTACCCTACAAATGGGAGGTGCTATAACTTTACACCAAAGTTTTTATGTTGAACCTGTGATAAGAAAATCACATCTGTAAGTAAACGGGTGAGGCCCTTGATGTGTAAGAAACTGGCAGGCCAGAGGCATCCACCCGTGGTGGTGCCAGGATGAACTCGAAAGCTCTGAAAATGAGCTCAAATGGAAGCACGTTTTGCACAAAGGTGTCCCCATCTTGCTTTCTTTCCTCCTTCCCTCCCTGCCTCTCTTCTTTCCTCCATCCCCTCTTCCTTCATTATTTTCAAAGGAAATCCATAGATCTCATTATAATCTCCAGCTACTATCAACAACCATGCACCTTTGCTGTTTTCATTTCTTTTGCCTTTTAAAAAAAACATTTCTCAATAAAAGAAAAACTTGCAACACAATACAGGTCCATGCGGAGTTCTTTCTGCAGGTACCCCATCTCCCAGATCTTTCTGGACCCCTGGGCCCTGCAAGATTTCCAGGCTTACTCCAGCTCTCCCCACGCCCAGCACCCGCTCAGCTGTGCCCTGTTACATGGCCGCGGTGGAGATGCCTGCAGCCTGGGCACCCAGAAGAAACCCCAATGAAGCAGGGGAATGATTCTTTCTTCTAATCACACCAAAGTTTTCAAACTTTAAAACGTAGCCTTGATTAGAAGAAAAGCTGTGTTTTTTTACCCCCAAAGCCTGGCATTTCTGAAAAGGTCCCCTACCCAAACCACAGTAACCTCAAAAACTCTGCCCACTGAGTTGAAAATAAAAGCTCACGGAGACCAAAGGCCCTCTCACAACAACTGTTCAACACTTTAGAAATCTTTCCAGTGCTTACCAGTTCTAATGTTTTTTAACTGAGGGCCTCAAGTTTGCTGGAATCTCTTCCTCGCAAAGCCACAGGGCTTTCTCAGTAGCTTTTATTGTCTATGATATCAACTAGTGATTGATGGAGAAACGATTTGGCTTTTGAAAACAACAAATCTGAAAATTGAGTAAAAGCAGTAAAATTTCTAGAAACAGAAATGTTAACCTTTTTAGTAGTCAGAAAAGGATGATATAAAATTAGTCGATTTTCTGTTTTGGTAGAGTGAAGAATTAGACACCCCAGTGTTCCCCTTTTCTAGACTTAATATCAACAATGGGATAAGTTTGGGGTTATGCCAGGAACCCAAACCTGAACTTCATAGAATCCTAAAAATTTCCATCAGATGTATGAACACACCAAATTTAGCCTAATCATTCAGAAAGAAAGGTGATTGGGGAACTCAAAAAAAGTCACTCATGCTTATTTTTTTAGAACGAGAAATTCTGCATCTGTAACATTCAAAGAAACACATTCTCCTCCAAAAGTTTAATATTAGCTCAAAATGATTTCACAGTAGTCACGAGATTCAAAACAAACACACTGACATAATTTTCTCCACGAAATGCATTTGTACCTCAAAAAGCAGAGGCCACTACTATCATTAGTGATCACTAATCATTTGTTAGATTATTCAAATGACAGTTTGAAATCTCGTTGCCTTGCATTGCCTCGTCCTACGGCCATCTCACTTAGGCTGCCTCAAAACAATGCTGACCTTCAGCAAAGCAGGTGGGCAGATAACACACAGGACTCCAAGCGCTATCTAACCATGGCTGGACTACAGCCTCAGAGGCCTTATTGTAACTTTAAAATGAAACAACCACAATGCAACCCCATGTCTCAGCTCACCTGTCCATTAATTACCATGGATGGCCCAGCAGCAGGTGATGCTCTTAAGTTTTGTTGAGGATTCACTAGCCACGAGAAAATGGAAGCTGTATACCTATTTTGAAGTAATTCTGTTCTGAGGGGCCTCCCCAGTGGCGCAGTGGTGTGGCGCTGTCGGCAGCAGCGACATGAGTTCGATGCCCGGTCGGGGAGACTCCCACATGGCGCAGCAGACCTCTCCTGCCTCGCCGGCTGCTCTCCTCAGCAATGTGTTTCCGCCAATCTGCCTGTGCTGCTCCCCACTCTGTCTCTGGTGAACCCTCTTGCCGCCCCACACCTCTGGTCTATACCCCAACTTGTATGCACTAATAAAAAATCTTAAAAAAAAAAAATTCTGTTCTGAGGATCAGATCTGACACAACGGAAACCACATAATCTCCCAGCACAGGTCAATCCAGCCCTTGTTGCCTCAATTAAGACCATCATCAACTACAATCACAGATGAATTTCATTCTCTTCTGCTTTTTAAGATCTCTCCCTCCCTCCCTCTCCCTGCTTCTCCCTCCTTACCTCCACTCCCCCAAGCTGTTCACATTCCAAAAACTACTACCAGAATGTAGATGAAATAAAATTATCAAGCCAAAAATAGAACAAATAGACATTATCTCCTCACATTAAATTAAAATGCAAGCAAGAATTAAATACTCTGTTTCCTGCTAAGGTGAGTTTCAGGGAATGGCTCATTTGAAACTGAGTTTTCCATTTCCTGAAAAGCACGTGTGAAATGGTTCAGTCTTTAAGACAATGCTACCCGTGAGTATGGGGGAGGTCGGAAAGAACAGACCATTACATTGCAGACTAGAAGGGTATCCAGAGCTGAGGGAGGCTGGGAAGGAGGGCAGTTGAATGCAACCAACGTCTTCCCTGAGGGCTCCAGGAAACACCTTCTTCCAGAACTCAAACCCCAGTCAACAGGTATGGCCTCTCCTGGCACATTTCCTACTTCCTCTCACACACCAGAAAATACCAGGAGGAAATCATGGCAGGCAGGTCCATACAAAAGGCTCTCTTCATGGAAAAGGTAGAGAAATGAAAATGAAAGTAATCCCTCCGTCGCAATCCATCGGAAAGGAAGCACGGATCACAGCCCCAGAACCAGCTGCGTTGACACAGTCCAGAAGACATCAGGATATGCTGACACATGTAAATGTTTTTCAGGATTCTTACCCCTTTACCCAACTGCACACCTAGGGTGGGACAGGAGAGCCAGACAACAATTTTTAATAATAACCAGCTGTGCCATTTGCTGAGTAATTTCAAGGAGCCAGGCCTCACTTAACACATACAATCTCATCATAGTCTTGTAACAACCCTAGAAGGTAGGGAGAAGATGCTCTCACAGAGGAAGAAATGGAGGTTTAAAAAGTCAGGGAACTTGCCCTGGATCACACGCCAGGAAGTACCAGAGCTGGGATGTGAATCTTAGTCTGCCTGCAAAGTTCATATCCTTTCTACGAAGCCACGCCGCATGCACCTTGGAGGCACTCGGTAACTCGCGCCTGTGGATGACTTCTAGCTGCAATATATTGTCGGTGGCCTTACGTAAAGGCCACACAGACTGTCACATACTGGCACAGTGCTGGCCTCTGCCTCCTGAGCTCATTCTCACTGGGTATGTCTGTGCGTGTGTCTGTGTATTCTTGCTATATCTCCGGGCATGCAGGGAGCCCGTCATTCTTTTTTTTTATTTTATTTTTAAAGATTTATATTTATTTATGCATACAAGCTGGGGTGTAGGCCAGAGGTGTGGGTGGAGGGTGAGAGGATTCACCAGAGATAGTGTGGGGAGTAGAACAGGTGGACTGACTGAAGCATGCTGCTGAGGGGAGCAGCGGGCAAGACAGCAGAGGTCTGCTGCCCCATGTGGGAAGCTCCCTGGCCAGGGATCGAACTCATGCTGCAGTGGCTATGGATAGCTTCATAGGCTGAGACTTAACCCCTTACACCACCAGGCAGGCCCAGCCCCTGACATTCTAAAGACAGAAAATGGTAACTAAACTTTCAGTGAATCCTAAAGTTTATTTCACAGCTGTAGTAAAGACATTTTATTTGTTTGCATTTTTTTTTTTTTTTGCCAACAATAATCTTAAATGTTGCCTCTACAGTTTAAAGGATGATCTTAACACTTTCATACAGAATGAAAATAACAAGTCCTTTGCTTTCACTGAAACGACATACGTGGTACCGGACATCCCGCCCACCTCATCCCACCCCCACGCCTCACAAAAACAAAAAAGCAAAGGAGGTCGGGATAGCCTGTGGCTAAGAGCAGGGATCATTCTGGGATTAGGCCACTTGGCCTGTCTTGGATAGCTTTTATCTGCCTTAGTTTCCCATTGCATAAAATGGCTTCACAACATAGAGTTTTTAATATAACAACATATTTTAAGTGCTTACTCTATGCCTACCACATGAAGGCACTTCATAAACAAAACTTAAAACAGAAGCGAACAGTCAGAGTGGGTACCTGCCCTCAGCAACAGGAAAGTGGCTCCCCTCTGACCAAGCCCTGCCTGACCAGCCCAACTTCCAGAGCTGAGACTCAGCGAACACTCCAGTTTCCAGCTTTGATTTTTGTCTTCTGTCTGTTGGTGTCTACACATCCACACTTAAACTTTGAATAACAGTCCTGCTTTTTAGGGTTTTGTGAGCATTACAGGGATAATGCATTTAAATTAAAATGCTTAGCAAAGTAAAGACATGTATTAACTATAGAAGGTGCTGTCTGTAGCTATTTTCACACAGGCCCAGCATTCTCCCCATCAGACAGCTAGATCACTCACGTAAGGGAATTGAGGCTCAGCAATGTTAAGCACCCAGAACACAGGCACAGAGCCTTAGGGGGAGAAAGTCATTCTATGAAAGGTTGGTCCCCTCTCATCTCAGGCACTATCTTCACTCCTCCCAGGAGATTTCCCTTTGTCATAGTGCTTATTACGCACTGCGATCATCTACTTTGTGTTTACTTGTCTGTCTAGAATTTATGCTCCAGAGGAACAGAGATGGTGCTTTTGTGAAATCCAGCATCCAGCAGACTGCTGGGCCACATAGGAAACATGTAGTTTGAATGAATGGTGAATGAAGCTAAAATTTGTCCAAAGTCTATACTCAACTATGAAGTACTGCCTTTCACCACTGCATTTAAAATCCTCTGCAGAATCACAGTTCCTTTGAAGAGGCTTTCTCTGCAGTCCAGAGAAGACACCCTGGGATCTTCCACTCATCCCTCCCTTCTCATCAAGTGGGATTCAAATCCACCCCAAGGTCAGAGCCAGGACTGCACTCTGGCCACCCGTCTGGAGTGGGTGGGTAGGGCAAGGGGACAGACTGTGCCAGTGTGGTCTCTAATCCAGCAACGCCTTATAAAAGCTGTGACCCCCAGGTCAGCTCTAGACCCTCTTTGGTCCTCAAAAGAGAATTATGGTAAGTCTTCAATGACAAGGACTAGCACCTGGGGACTGAAGTCCACTGCAGGGCTGGTAGGGAGTGGGGAGGGGTGAGAGAGTGCACCCTTTCCTCCAGGTTGCCAGAGGCCTCCGCGTGAACCCCTGCAGCAGCACCTCCATCACACCCTCTGAATTCCTGACAGCAGGGACTCTGGCCACGGTCAGCCCTAGGGTTGGCCACCCAACGGGTGTTCAGTAAGTGAGCTGAATAAAACCTATAAATTAATCCAAATCATTATTACTACTTTAACCCGACACCTCCATTCTCTCTTCCCTAAACCTTAATAAAATTGCAAAGCTGGGGCCTCCCTGGTGGCGCAATGGGTTAAGTGTCAGCACTACAAAGTGTCGCCAGCCACTGCAGCACAAGTTCAATCCCCAGCCAGGGAGCTTCCCACATGGTGCAGCAGACCTCTCCTGCCTAGCCTGCTGCTCCCCTCAGCAGTGTACTTCAGGGGATCTGTCTGCTCTACTCCCCACTCGGTCTCTGGTGACTCCTCTCACCACCCACACCTCTGGCCTACACCTCAGTTCTTGCATGCATAAATAAATAAATCTTTTTTAAAAATTGCAAAGCTATCTCAGAGTGAGATGACCAAGGACAACATTAGTGATTTCTCCCACCTCTGCCATCCCACAGACCCTTGCACCTATGAAGGGGCTGCTGACCATGCAGGGCTGACCTTCGGGGCCAAGTGTGTGTGGAGATCTGCCCTGGGACATCCTAACTCATGATGTCACCATTTGATACACACTTGGCCCTTTTGACAAAGACGCCCAGGCAGACAAACATACCAACCTGACTTAACGCTAGAAATAGAAGCCAAGCCTGAGCTTGAGCCAGGCCCACGGATGACTCCCTCCTGCAGCTCCCGTGAGGGCCAATGGCTCTAAAACTACTTGGTGAACAATGTACCAGGCCAATGTCACATATATGCCAGAAGAAGACAGGAGCACATAACTGAGTGGCAGAGTTCTACATAAGCCACAGTGATCTTTAAGTCCGGTTCATTCATTTACAAATGAGGCCTCTGAGTCTCAGGAAGAAGGTGAGGGCTCTCTGCCCAACGGGTCACCTGGAGAGGTGGTGAGGTGTGACAAGAGACTCACCTCTCTCTAAGAGCTTTGATAATGAGAGCTGGAGGCTGATTTCCCATTGGTAGCAACACTCCCCCCACATGGGCCAGTGTGGACTCCTCCCCAGAGAGTCTGGGAAGTTGGTTTGATTATCAGGAGGCATTTCAGTAGATGGGCCTCCAGCCTCAGAAAATCTAGTGTCTTAAGGAATGCGTCTCAGGGACCCTGAGAAAGGAAATGCCAGGCCTTTAAAGATGACTTGCTAAAATGTTCATGTATTACTGGTTCGGGGGGAAATGAGCTCATTGTGCAGGGGCCTCCTCCAGATGGTGGGCACCAGCCACACAGGTCTGCCTCACAGGGCAGAGAACCCCAGACGGAGATGCCCTGCTCTCCATTTCACAGGCAATAAAAAGGAGTGTTGTCAAAGCCAGAAAAGTCACCTAAAGTAACATGACAAGTGGCGGATGATAACTCAGACCTTCACTCACTGTACTAAGAAAGAAAAAAACAGGTAAGATCTTTCTGTCTCCCCAAGATTTCTAAGCACGCACCTCCAAATCTCCTTTCCCGCCTTATCCTAACACTTCACCCTTTCAGATCCGGTTGGACAAGGAGGAGTGAGAAATTCCTCCCGGTCGACCCACGGGGTCGTGCGGAAGAAACGCCAGAACTTCCACGGTGGTGAGCCTGGAGCTCGTGGGGGACGCGGGCGCACTGCCCAGCTGGCGCCTAACCACAGGACCCCGAGGAGGCTGGAAGAGAATCGGAGAGGAGGGGTGGGAGGGGACCGGCGGGCGGGCTGAGAAAAGGTGTAACTGCTGGAGAGAAATTAGAGACCTCAGCGCCTCTGGGAAGCGGGACGGTCCAGCTCTCACACAGCGGCAGGGAGGCCCCGTGCAAACTCCCCTCTCCTCCTCGCGCTCGGCCCTTTGTTGTCGGCCTCTGCCTCTGGCTCCCGCTCCTACCCTCCGGTCCCCCGCCCCCTGAAGTCACCCCAACTGCACTCATAATATTTTGCTTTGCGCCGGGTCTGTTTTCCACCACCAACTTCCAGCAGTCTCCATGGTGACGCGCCGGGGCGGGAGGCGGGCGCAGCTATGGAAATCCCAGGGCCTGGTGGCCGGGCGTCCTCTGCAAACTTTCCCGGGTCTCCGGGTCCGGCGGGCCGGGTGGGAAAGCGCGCCGTCCCAGAGGCCTGGCGGAGTCCTGTGCGGGGCGTCCTGGGCCCGGCCTGCGCGTAGCGCGGCGCTGCCTTGGGCTGCAGCCGCCCGGCCTGAGGTGCGGACGCGTGGCTCTCACTTGACCCCGCTGCCAAACCCAGACGCCGATGCTTGGCAGGTGGCAAAGGCGGGGGAGTGCAAGACCCTCCCGCCGGCCACACACGCGCGCGCGCACACACACGCACGCACGGCGGGGAAGGGCGCGAGAGCAAAACTCAGCTCTCCGACCCCTTGCTCCCCGGAGTCCTCCACCAGGTCCCTCAGACCGCAGTAGGCGGCTCTTTGCCGAGGGCAGCGCCTGGACAAGGGTGGAGGAGGCCGTAGGCACGTTCCCAGCCGGGCGCTCTTTGCCCCCTGGGCCAAGCGCCAAGGCCAATATATGCTCCCTCCTGGGGACCCACCAAGCCAAATTGGGCCTTGCGGTGAGCCGAGGGCCTGCAGACCAGCGTGCCTTCCCGCCGTTGCGGTACGGAGGGCTTAAATCCAGCTCCAGGGGTACTGTGGGCTGCCCAGCTCTGGATTCTGGAGGACCGAACGAAAATTGGGTCGAGGCAGAAGTGTTCACTTGGCTTCGGCCGTGGCCTTCTCTAACGCACCATCCCGTTTAAGAAGAAACAGCCCTTCTGTTGCGTAGCACCCCCGCCCCCGCCCCGTTCACTTTACACACGTTCCAGGCGGCCTAAAATTCTACCTGCTTCCCCCCACCTCGTTCTCGAATTGCCGGGTACCTTGAGTAACTGAGCAAAGCTCGCGTGGGCAGGACTGGACCCACAAGCCATAAACGCGGACGTAGAGGCCGCTGGCCGGCCGCTTGGGTGGGGTGGGCCCTGAGAGGCTCTGCGCCGGACCTAACTGCAAACCGCGCACCGGCGGCGCGGCGCATGGATGGCCCCAGGGACGCGCCTGCGGCCTTGCCCGCCCGCCGGGCTCGGCTGCGCGTCCAGGCTCCTGGGAGGGGGCGCCGGCTTTGTGGTGCTCCGCGGCGAGCGAACTGAGGGCCCAGGAGGCGCGCGTCGGCTCTCCGGCCTCCCCCGACGGGGCCTTTGTTTTAGCACCACACTTGTTGAGTATTTTGGAAAAACTCGAGGAATATATTACCGGCTCGGTGCGCTGAACAAAGGGGCGCGTTTCCGCAGGTCACGCTGAAGTGGCCCCAAGGCAGACCACTAGAGTCCCGGCCCCTGCAAAACTGTTCTCTGGATCCGAGGCACTCTGCAGGGATTTTCCTTTTAAAGAGTAGGCAACGGAGGCCCGACTCGCCCGCCTCTCTGATCCTGGGCGCTCCCGACTTCGCCCCAGCACTTGCTGAGACTCAGTTGTTCAAGCCCTTTCAGAATGAAATAACAACAATAATATTCGTGGTTCAGGGCGCGCGCAATCTGCGGTAAAAGGAGCGGAACCTAACTGCTCCGTGCCGCGCTAGCCTCAGCAAGCCGAGAAAGAACCTTTACATAACAAGGCAGACTCAGAAGGAAAGCTAATTGGATTAAGTTCTCAGGAAAGGAGGCGAGGAAAGGCTCCTGGACCGAACCACGCCGAACTGAACTGTCCTTCTGGTTGGTTTTGCAAGCCCGAGTGTCGCCTGTCATTTCTTCACCCTGCCATTTCCCAAAGCTTTTAATTTTGAGTTCAAGATAACGATCTAGGGATGTCTCCAGTTTTAAAAGGCGGAGGGAATGGGTGAGTTTCAGAACCCGTTTGGGATATTTGCAGTTGAGGGCAAAGTCACCCGGTGCGTCCGCGGACAACTGGCTGCTACAGGGAGGACTGGAAACAATGTTTCCAAAGCCGCACAGCTCTCCCCAAAATACACCAAGAAACTTCAGTCTTGTGGAGGAGGCCGCTAACACCCCCAGCTGGGCAGTGGAGGGTGTGGATTACAGAGTGACCCCACATGTGAACAAATACTTGGCCCCAAACAGTGGAGAGGTAGGTTTAATTTTGTTGAAGAATATTTGCTTCTGAAGTTGGGGTACTCAGATGGTGCCTAATGCCGCAAGCAGTTGACAGAAGAATATGGAGGGAGGGGTTTTTTTCCCCTTCTGGGAGCCTTTACTGCCAGTGGAGTAGACTTCAGCGGGGCCCCCGGAGGATTCCACAGGCAATGCCTCTGCTTGACTTCGTTCGTCATGGCATATAGTGAGTTCTTGGGGTCTCAGCCTTTCTCCATCCTAGGGGTCCTGCACTCCCCTGAGGGAGTGCAGTGGGAGAGGGACTTAGCACTCGGCATCAGAGGCAGACAACTACTCTGGAGACAGGAAGACATCCCTGGCGGGAGATGTTAGGCGTCCTGGCCGCTGCAGCCTGGGCAGAAGCTGGGCAGGGTCAGAAATCTGTCTTCAGGACCGAAGACCCTCTGGGGCGACGTCCATATGACCCCTGCCCTCAACCCACATCCATTTCCAGCCTGTTTTGGGCTGGAAGCGGAGGAACATTAGTTTGGTGTTGCTCTGCTCAGGGCAGCGCGTGGTGTTAGGGTATGTCAGAGGCTGGAAGGCACTTGTTGCTCCACCCTGCCAAGCTCCCAGGCATCCTCCCAAGCTGTGCATGAAGCGGCTCCCTCGACTAGGCGAGGCTGGGCTCCCTCTCCCCAACTTCATCCTCAAGAAACCCAAGGCTGCAGCCTCGCTAGGACAGGAGCAAATTGGGTAGGAGCCTGCGCCTGGGGGAGGAGGTGAACTTCCAGAGAATGTCTCTAACCTGGAAGGGGTCGGGAGCATAGCTCAGATCTGGCAGTTAGGCGGCTCTTGAAAGGTGCTAGTGGGCAGTGAGGAAGGCTCTCCTAGAGAGAGAAGGCAGACAGCGGGCCTTTCCTTGTATGAGATTCCTTGGCTCCCTTGCTCGGTTATTATGGACCGCCAAGCCCCCCAAACAAGATGCCCTCAGCCAACAACAGCCTCCAAAGTGCCCGGCAGTCTGCAGACTGACTCCAGGCCTCACCAGCCGCGCGGCGTCCTGCCTTCCCTCCGGCGGGGTTACAGCCCCGGACCCCAGCGCGCTGTCGGGTGCCCCTTCGCGGCAGGGAGGCTACAGTTCGCAGGAGACCGCGGGCAGGGAGCTCCCATTCCCCGAGCGGGCGCCGATTCCCTGGGACCACCGGGTTCGCCGCCTCCACTCCTTCCAGCTGCGTATGTTCACCAGCCAGCGCTGGGTCCCCACCTCGCAGCGCTGCGCGAAGCCGTCACCCTCCCCCGCCTCCCTAACGTTCCGCTCGGCTTCCTGGCCCTCGCCACCAGCCTCAGAGCGCACCGCTATTCCGGCGCCCCCAAACCCGGGGGAGGAGCCGGGCCCAGGAGTGGGCGGTCGGCTCGCAAAGTTTCTACAAGTGGCACCTCGAGCTCGCCGCGAGCCAGCGAATCTTTATGTAACTTTGTGTCCTGGGCAAGCTAAAGCGCGCTCCTTTGCGCGAGCGGACACACACAAACACAATCACATGCTCACATACACTCTCACCCATCCACTTACACAGTCACCAGAGTGAAAGCTTGTGCACATTCTCCGTTATTTTCCGGGGTTCCTCTGTCAAGTTGACCCTTCTGAACTTTTTGCAACTTTTTCTAAAGTTCCATCTCTTCCTTTATTTTCCCTCCCAATGTTTCCCCCAACCCCCACCAGTAGGACTAACCTGTGGAATCCATGTCGGGTTCCTCCAGTAACCCACAATGCATGCTCTTCCCATGGACAGCACAGGCGCCCCCCAAAAGTCCTGATGTTTGGGGATCCCCTGTGCTAGAGATGCCCAGGAAGGAAGGGAGCAAGGTGGGGAGAAGGAGAGACGGAGGGTGCAAGGGCAAAAGGATAAAGAGGGAAAGGAAAAGAAAGAGAAAGAAGAAAGAAAAGGGAAAGAAGAAAAGAGGAGAGAGAGCGAGAAGGGAGAGCGAGCGGAGAAGGGGGAGAGCGAGCGAGCTAGCGAGGGGACACTCAGTAATCCAGCCGGGCAAAGCCAAACCAGTCAAAATGTTTGCGGATGTTTCATGGGAAAAAGCATCATTTTATAGGAGCCCCGATGGGAGCAATGTCATTGATAGGCCAGCCGGCCTGATGAATGGCCGCTCGTCAGATGGGGCCGTGGCGAGGCGCACTGTGAAGCCCATTGTGGGCCTGTTTTGAATAAGAAAAGCCGCCTCCGAAAAGGGGGGCTCCGAGCGACGCAATCCCAGCCCTCCGACTTCCCCCTTCTATTATAGCATTAGCAACGTTTTTCTTATTTAAAGTTCCAGAGGCCTTCTCCAGCCTTCGCCCGGCACTCATTATAAGCAAAATCAAAATTGGCTTAGATGTGGCCCCCCTCCCCCTCCTCACCCTTCCCCGAATCGGACCCGGCGCGGTGCAAGCATGAGGGCGGGGGTGGCGGTGCGGGGAGGACGATAGCAGGGGATTCTGGGGAGCCTGGGGAATCGCTGACATGGCCACGAGTGGAGCCCCTCTCGTTTTGCGCCCCCCATTTGGTCCCGGGTTAGATTTTGAGTGGGCGCCCCGGGAGCGCGGGAGGAGACAAGCTTTGACTCCTTCCACGCGGATCCGCGGACACGCGTGGAGAAGGGGCGCGAAGGGGGGGACTATTGCTCTTAGACCCCATCCCCCAACCTGGGCGGCGAGAAGGCCTCTGGCAGGGTGAGAGAGACTGACTCGTCTCCAGAACTTTCTTCTTCCACTGAGTCTATCGCCTTCACCCGTCTCTCTCCTCCCCTGCCTCCTCTCCCGATCGCCCTCTGTCTCTCGCTGTCCTCCTCTCGTTCTGTGTCCCTCTATTTCTCCTTTTTTTGGCTGCTTGTCTTGCGGTCCAGCCCCTGCCCCCACGTCTCTTTGTCTCTCCCCAGGACTCTGTCCCTCTGTGTCTCTATCCCCCTTGGTCTCTCTGACACCCCACCCCCCGCCTCTTCCCGTAACTCTGTCTGTCAGTCTGTCTGTGCCTCAGTCCCTCCCTCCTTCCTCCCGCCCTCGCCCCCGCCCCCCAACCGGCCGCGAAGTTTGTGAGAAGCCCCAGCGTCCAAGTGGGGACGAGGTTTTCCCAGGGACCCCCTCCTTGGCTGAGTTTAAAGTGCAGAAAGAGGGGGGGCGAGGAGCTGGGGGGCTGGAAGTGGAAGTGGGGGGGGTAGGCTGCGTCTCTGCGGGCCCCGATAAAGTGGCCGTTCGCCGGGCGGCCGCGCTGTGATTAGAATATGAATGGGCCTCGGCGGGCGGAAGAGAAAGGCGGATTACCCCGGGTGCTTTGACCATGGACAGAGGCAGCGCCGGCCGGGCCGCGGAAGGGGCGGGGCGCGCGGGCGGGGTCCCTAAAGCTGTGCAGGGGGGTCTCTAACCTCGGACCCCAAACTGGGCGCGGCTTCCCGCGGTCCCTCGAAAAGGCCCCCAGTCCGCTCTCCCCAAGCAGGGCTAAGTGGGACAATGTGGAGGGGAACCGGGGCCAGCACGAGCCGAGTTAAGGTCAGGGTGCGGGAGAGAGGAGGCAGCGCAGGACGCGGGATGCGGGACGGGCCGAGTCCCGACTTTCAGCAGGGGGTTCGAATCCCGACTCGCAAATTCCGTATTCTTAATCTTTAGCTCTCTCGTCAGCAAAATGGAGGCTAAAAATGTCCCCTCTCTCAAAGTTTTTTTTTTTTTGTGGGGGGGGGGGGGGG